>JAEQBH010000119.1:600000-856073 GCA_016808115.1 Tetrastigma voinierianum
TCTTTACTGCTTAGCATAAGGCTTCTTTGCCGTATAATGACTACAGGGTTGAAGACAGGATGAGGTTTTTAACCGTGTAGGTACCTTATGGTGGGTTCAAAAATGATGATTTCGCTTTAGTTTTAGGTTTCGTAAAAGCAGTGGGGTTGGTGATTCGAAGGCGCAACTAAAATGTAAAGAAATCAGCAAAGCCTCAGGCCCTTGGGTTTGAGTTAGAACTTAGCCCCAGGTCATAGGTTCTTTTTCTCGCGTTAGGAGAATTACCTGAATCATTTAAAGGCAGGATCTTCGTTTAGCTATAAAATTAAACCACTATCTTGATCTTACTCTTGAGATATAGCATTTGTGCTCATTAATGTTTTAAGGCAGTGGCCCGTCCTTTGATCTACTACGTGACAAATAAATGTATTTAAGTAAGTAGGTGGATCTGTGATAAGCATCACAGGAACCTAAAAACACTTAATCTTGGTCACTCAAGATATATCAAAGGGTTTGCTTTATAGTGAGAGATGGAGACACTTAGAAATGACGATAAGCAGTTAGTTAAAAACAAGGAGACCGACGGTTCTTTCAAGAAACCACCTAGCCTAGTAGCCTGCTCTTCAGGATAAGGGGTTTCGCAAATGTCTCATACAGTTGTCTTTACTAGAGGGTGTTTGTGACGAAAAAGTGAAAATATAGAGAAAGAAAAAGCAGTGAGGAGGCTAAGCTTTGCATTTACGAAAAGTGTGCATCAAGTGATCATCTATATACAAAACCTTGGTATGGGCCCATATACTACTCGGGAACAAGGAAAGTACAAAAATACATAGAGTAGTTTGGAAAAATTTTAAAAGGTGGTGTGAAAAATGGGAATTGAAGCAGGCCATGAGCGAGGTTGCGAAATTTTATGACTTTTATTGAAATACGAGGACCCAATTCTTTCTAATTTCAGCTCCATTTTCCTTCTGGCTTCTAACCCACAACTTTTGAGTTCGACTTAGATTCTTCGTGTTTTGATCGACTCGACAATTTGTGATTTAGCTTGCATAAACACTAAAAATAATACAAATAAATTAGTAATTGAGATGGGACAGCAATGTGTAATTAGGTTAATTAAGTTGATTAGTACACAAAAAGTGCTCAAAACACCATCAATAAAGCGGGGGGCTTAAAAATACTTAATATTTGTTTGAACCTTTAACAATCTATCTTTTGATGACACCTTTGCTGGTCCCTTATGATGTGAAGAGAAAAGAAAGATAGAGCACTCTGAAATTATGTTCCTGAAAAAAATTGGTATTTTAAAAAGAATGTAAATGAGTTATGCCTAACCCTTAGTATGAATCACCAAAACCCTGCCCAAAAACCATCTGGAGAGAATGAATGCCATACATAATCAAGCTTTTAAGAGAGCATCGACTCAAGAGAATCCAGCACGAAGCTTTCACGAAAATCTAAGTGTTTATATGATGGGTTTTCAACAACGATAGTATCATTGCTCTCCCAAACAAACTACTGCCGTTTGACGTTGGCCGGCGCAATCGTCAGGATCCTTATTCACAATTCTTTTTGTGTTGTAGTGCAATCTGAAGGAATCGACTTCATTAAGATCCGTATGAGGATTACGGTGACTCCCTGACAGTGGGCTTAGGGCGTAGTCATAAGGGTCTTTCAACCCACTGCTCTTCGGAGTTTCGCCCGGACTCAAATGACTTGAAACTCCAGCACCTACAACTGCTAAACATCACTAATATTACACCTGTGTAGCGACCTTGAAGTGTTGGCTCGGCCAGGTTGACAAGGCACGGGCTTTCAAGACTTTCGTCGTATACCCCTCGAACCGTACTTGGGTTTTTTCAAAGCTGGCGTTGGCCTTTCTTTCTTTCTTTTTCTTTTTTGTTTTCTTTTTTCACTTATTTTATTTTTGGAAAGACTTCATTTAATTATTGTTTGTGGGGATCCTTAACTTTGTTCAAGGTGTATTTAAGAAACTAAAATTCAGTTTTTGCAAGGCTTGGATTAACTGATTTCGGAGTTATTCTTTGAAACACAATATAAAATTGTGTGTGGTTAGCTAAGGTGGAAGAAAATGTGTGAAAACATACAGACCTAAGCGGTCATTTAACAATCATGCATGGAGCTTCTTTCTAACATTAACTGAGAGTGGCGTGTTTGAGTTTTTCAACTTGCAAGTTAGTAGCTTACAACAAAATTAGTGTGATTTTGAAGCCATATAAATGTGAAATTTGTGGTATGTATAAAGAAATGCGCTAGATTTTTGGCACACAATCAAAAACCTAATGTAATGAGACCCACCTTCTGACATGATCATCTGACGCTCCAGTAACCTCAAATTGACTGCTCATTGACAAGTTATGAAGCTAGCGTTAAAACTCTGGCTGTATTGGAAACGTGGGTTATAAAATTTTCACTTTTATCGAAATCAGCGCTTTAGATTTAATGAAAATCGTGACATGTGACATACGGTGGTCGAGCTAAATACAAAATCACGTATAAAACAAAATACACTCCCGATGTTTTTCCAAATGTCGGCCTCTGACAATAAAGGACCTGCAGTGTAAATAAAATATAAGATAGGATCAATCAAACCTCATTTGTATAGCACTGTTTTCTCAAAACCATGCATGCATATTTTACAAAGGTATTTACACATATACAAAATGCACATTTTAACTTTTACTATTTTTAATTTACACCTTATCATATAATATGAGTTACAACACGCGTCTTTAGGGCCAGAAGATCTGGAAGATGCTTTAGTGCAATGACTGGCACGAAAAATTATTTTAAAAGCAGAGAAAGCGTAAGGCCAAGCGGGCTTTCGGTGGTCTTATAAATTCCTAATCTTCAGTACATACCAGCGTTTGTACCTCCCGATGAAAATAAATGCGAAATGGTTGTAAGCGTTTATAGAAAGCGAGTTTTACTATGAAAACCATTCGAAAGCGTTACGAAAACTATTTTGTTGTTGGCTTGTTTATAGCTGGCATGATACAGTAACTAATTATCTTCTTGTATTTGAGTGGTGATTAATATCTTGAAAGTCTTTATCTGTAAGTCCCAGTACAACCAACACATGGCCCATTTAATACCACACAGGCGTGATGCACGGAGCCTCGGAGCATGGGTGACTGAACCTGGACTTACTACCGGCTAAGATAGTGTTGGAGTGAGCAGCGTGGATCATGTCGCGTAATGGAGTTACGGGCCAAAGAAAATCTTCGATGATGGAACCTCGAACCAACCTTTCTCATCAACTGTCTCTCTTAAGTGTTGTATTGTATATCTGCTCGAATGCGGGGCTATTTCATTTATGTAAATATATCTTAGATCTGACCACCGAGTGCCGTAGACAATATAGTTAATCATAATATCATGCTTGCCATCTTGTGCAATCAGAATAAATCCTAGCAGGAGGCTGAGCTATGCCATCTGGGGTTTTCTAAGCAGGCCAAGCGATTTCTTAATCTTGAAATCAGCACTATGGCGAGTACTTGATTGGGAGGTAAAAACAAAATGCTTTATAAATCTATATTTTCAAAGCACTTTACAAAATTGTAATTTAAACACTTTGTTTTGAAAATGATTTTGAGTACTCACCTTTTTCTCGACTAACTAACAAATCTTGCCAAACCACTCTAGATTCGTGGATGCTCAAATCGCCTACACAATTGTTCAGATTACGAAATGCCCTTAGTTTAATGTTTTGCCACAAGCATCTGCGAAGCTTCAAGTATTTATATCGAGCGAACCGGTTCTATGAAAACTTTACCGTCTTGATCGTTCGATGGTTATCGATAATATGATGTGAAATTGACGAAATGTCTATCGCATTAAATCTTACATCATGTCTGATTGAAAGCAGAAGCATTTCAGGACTAATAAAGATACCGCGTGCGAAGAACATTTAAATTCATTCATTCTGTCACGAAATTTGACCAAACTTAATAAACGGTCAAATTCTAATACTGACATAGAACCGCAGTCCCAAAATATTCCTAAAAATTTCTAAAAATTTCCCGATTGCAAAATTACACGGGGCGAAGATTCGACCTTTACGATGCAGAAAATTTCAAGCTAGTTACACAGCCTTTGGGCTTGAAACATTCAGTAAGCGAAATTTTCTACGTGTTTAAAGTTTGTGAGAATCTTGAATATTGAATGCTACATCGTGCTTCTATTTTGTGATATACCAATTTTATGCGCTCAAACCAGGCCTTTGTGATCAGTTTAGTAGATTTGAAAAACTAGAAAGAAAAAAATAAAAATATTTCTCTCTCACCTCCTCTGCTCTACGCATCATTCGTATTTGCTTCCTTTCGTTTTGCTTTTGTTTTTGTTTTTTTTAATTATTATTATTTTCTTTAATTATTATTCTTATTATTTAGATAAATAATTTCTATTTGCCCCCCATTCGAGTCTATTTCTATCTAAAATTTTATTTTATCATAATTGAATATTCTTTAAATATTTGTCATTTTTGAGATTTTAAATAAATTTCGGGTTTACTTTTTCTAAAGCGTGCTTTAAATTATTAAAATATTAGAGCGTCTCGGAATTTAGCGAAACTGCGGAGTTCTTATAGCATTTCGAGGAACCGAACTTATGTACCGATCGTTTAGATCATCGAATCAGAAATTTTCGAGACTTCCACGGACTATTTTGACAATTTGTATTGTATTTCTTTATTTAAACCCAGGTAGTGCTTTGTATGCCTCAACTTTTCTTAATTCTTAAGTGCCCGATTCTTTAGAAAACTTTAAATTTCACCCTTAAAGCAACTTTCAAAGTGCAGTATGACCTTTAAATAATTAAGAAATACTTGGTGCACATGCGGTTACACACTCTGTACCCTCTCGGGACGAGGTGTTACAAATCCTCCCTCATAGAACATTTTGTCCTTGGGAGTAGACAAAAACCTAATATAAAAAGGAGGATGCATGTCCCAGCACCGCTGGGGATATTATTTGCATCATTTCTGACTCCCATGTAGCCTCTTTAATCCATGATTCCCATCAAAACTTTGACCCCAACGGGGTGTGACATATTAAATGCTTCTCTGCGATCTACTATAAGTGTTTGCTCATATAGGTCAATTATCCTTTAGTTCTCTTGGCTGATCTCTGCGGTACATGGGAGGATGCGGAATGTCTTTACAGAACAACTCTGGAGGAAGGTCTGTCCCATGTGCTCTTTGGTAGCTTTAATGCGATGTCTCATATGGCCACACATGTATGCGGGCCTGAAGCTTTCCGCGTCTTCGTCGAGACACCTTTCCAAGAAACTTTGAGAGAAGACCACATAAGCATTAAGTGGGAATCTATTGTTTGTATAACTTTCTATCCGGATCTTATCTAACGGTCATACGCCCCACTAACTGCAGGCCTATCAGTCTCTCTCTCCTACTTCATCTGACATCGGGTCGACACTTCAGGCCATACAATGCTTCAAATGGGACCATGCTATCTTGGATTGATGGCTGTTCTGACTATGTGAACTCCATCGAAGATAAATGCATATCGGCTTCCTTAAACTCTATCAATCTTTCTAGCATATGGCGTCTGAATAGTTCTCTCGAGGCCGACCATCAGTCGAGGATGGGCGTGCTAAAGTGCAATTGAGTCCCATGGCATCTTGTAAACTGAGCCAAAATACCGGATGCGAATCGGGATTAGATTACAGAGACCATCGATATAGGAACCATGTAATCTAACTATCTCTCACATATAATTGGGCCAACTTGTCCAATGGGTCACATCATTACTAACGCTTTGGGAGAAAATGCGTGGATTTCGTTAATCTATCCACTATATCACCCATATGTCGTGTTGTAGGGTTCTCCGAGCTTAAGGTAGCAATCCATAATGTCACCTCATTCCCATGCGAGGGAATCGGAAGAGGTTGTATCTTCTGCGGGCTAAAGTGCTGCGCCTTTACCTGCGGCAGGTGAGCATACGGATGCTGAATCCTTGCAATTTCGCCTTTTCATGCCACTTCCACCAATAATGCTCCCTCAAAGTATGATACATCTTGATTTTCTTTGGATTGCATGGCATATCTTTGAAAAGTGAGCTCTTCGAGTTTCCCTTTTTAGTTCCTATTTCGGTACACACATTCGACTCCTCTAACTATTACGCTATAAATCTCTAATGCGGAACTACGGTTTCCTACCTACCCCTTAATATCTGCACTTTCGGCTTAATCATCTGCAGAGCATCTTGACCTTCCTTGATATGATCCACGAGAAGAGGACGGAGCATAAAATGGTGCAGCGGTGTCCTACGTATCGGCCTCACTTAGGCGGGCTCCCGGGGATCTCAACTCACATCAACAATGATGCGTGCATGGATAGGGAAGAGCCCTCCGGTTTCAGGCTTAAGGCATGCCATTACCTACATTTGTTCGGATGAGTGCTCTATCGTGCGATCATAATTCATTAATCAACTCCCGACCGGCGCTGCCTTAAGTTATGCTCTTTAAAGTGAAGATATCTTGCGAGCTCTTATGATCGGTGAATATCTGATAAAGAACACCATATAGATAATGTCTCGAGATCTTTGAAGCGAAACCATTGCTGCTATTTCTGATCATAGGTGGTGCGTTTCTGGGCTTCTTCTTGTGGGCATAGCCTTTCTTTACCGTGCAACGTAAACACACCTAACCCTTGTCTGCAGGCATCATACATATACTACATAACCATCCTTTCCTGACAGTAGTACTAATACTGGAGCTGTCGTCAATCTCTGTCTCAACTCCTCAAAACTATGTTAGCGAGTATCACGACCACTCCGTATTTACGATCTTTTTTGATAGTTGTGTTGACGGAGTTATATCTTGAAAATCCATGACAAATTTCTGTAACCTTTCTTTAATCGAAAGCTGCGAACTTCAAAAACATATTTTGTGGTGGCTTCGATTCCGCCATAAGCTTCAATCTTCGAGGATCACACTAATACATACGCGAGAAATGACATGACCCCAGCTGCTTTGTCCAGCAAAGCGCACTTACTAAACTTGGCGTATAATGGCGTTCTCTAAGAATGCGCAATGCGTAAGAGTGCTGCGCATGTTCCTACGGGGGCTTGCTGAAGGTATACTAGAATGTCATCAGGCCGAATCGATCACAAAACTATCAATACGGACTGATACCACGTTCATCAAATCCCGTACGAGCAAGCGGTGGGGCGATTAGTCGATCCGAACATCGCGGAACTTCGTAGTGACGTATCGTCTGGCGGAGTCTGCGCTTATCGTTTATCACGGACCCTCAATGATGGTAGCGATATCATTACGATCTTAGAATATACACAAGATCCATGCAATTGGTAAATGAGCTCATATCACGAGAGCGGATCTCCCGGTTGTATTGTGGCAGATTCAGCTGTCCCCATAGTCTATACACAACCCAGTAAGCTTTATCTTTCTTTATTTCTGAAGAAATTTGGAGCTCCCCACGGTCAGTACTATGAGTTGGATGAAGCACGCAATAATTCATCTGATTGTGCCTTGATTCTTTTCGACTCTCTTTGGCGCCATTCTATATGGAGGGAATGGATATCGCTTTCACAGTCCTGGGCTAGTTCGATAACGAACTCAATTTCTCTGTCAGGAGATGGCTGATATCATCACGGAAAGACATCACGAACTCTTTTGACTATGAGGGATGTCTTCCAGCGTGTCCTCTTGTCTCTATCCACTACAAATGCCAAATAACCTGGCAGCTTTAGAAGCATTTTTGAGAATTGGTCATGGCATTAATGAGACTGAGGCGATCTCTTCGGATTCTGAAATATCTGCTTTGGTTCTCTGGTCGAACGATCTACTTCTTTCTTATAGCAATCTAAGGTGGCTCATGCTAGATAACCAATCCATACCAAGATTATATCGAAATCATGGATACCTAACACTATCACGTCTATTTGGAAAATCCTTATTACGGATCACCAATCACCTTTGCACAGAACTGTATCCTTTCGGATATTATAGTATCGTTGAGTGCGGAAACCACCATACGACCATCTATAGGCTGGGACTCTATTCGGTGCCTCTCGATGAATGATGCTTTGAAATAAATGAATGAGTGGCTCTGTTCACAATGCATATGCATCATGATAAATGGCGAAAATCATACGATAATGCGATAAATTGATGCATCTGCCTCTATTGTGTATTTGTAAATATGAACTGATCAGTACCACTTTAAATCCCCGGCTAATCGGGGTCTTGCCTGCGCCTCTTGCCTCCTGCACCCCTACCACGACCTGCACTTGGGATGTTGTCTGCACCCACCTGCACTCGCCACCCTGCATTTGGCCCAGGACGGTGCTGGGTGGGCTACTCTTTGTGTGCCCTACCCTCGGAGGTCTCTGGGACACTAAGCGTGGAGTCTCGGATAAAGTGACCTTCTGCCATGATGGGGAACATCTGTCATGTTGGCATCACCCGCACTCTTGAGGTACCTCCTCGACATGTGAGGCCTGTGGAAAAGATGATCGAAGATCCACCTGCACCTCTGAGGCTCAGCGAGGTGATCGGCGGATCTGGCGAAATGCTACTCCTCGTCTGACCTCACCATGAGTCCATTTCTTCCTTTCTTTCTACTAGGTGACTATTTACAGTGACTAATCCCAGAGCACCTCTCTTTGTCACATTTTTGAGGTTCGTGGCTTGTCCTTTCTACCTTTAGTGCTGGCCTTAAACTTTCGCAGGTGTTGCTTTACTTTAAGTTCTAGCTTTATAAACTATTGCTTCTTTTGCTGTATTCTAGTAAACACGGGAAACCTGTGTCTCTACCGTGCCGATGAAAGGATCTCGTGTCCACGTCACCTTTTTCCAGCAATTATGGTGGAAAGACCGCAATGTCACACATCACCATATAATGGCCAGAACAACCGCATCTAACCGCCGTACCACGCCTGCGAATTACGTAGGTACCATCATCGGTTTAATAACCCCTTTAATTTAGAGAGCATTACATCATGCCCTCTCACGAAATAACCACGGAAACTCTCGTACGCGGCGGGTATTTGTTGCTCATCTGTATAACGATCCATCGTGTTAAAAAGTACGCCCTGGTGGGACCTCGATGGATTCTGGCGGGAACGATTCATTGAAGCGATGACCAGATTTAGGGTGTGCGACATTTCTCTGATGGTGCGCCAGGTGCGAAGTCCTAGATCGACCTCTACGACCGTCGGACATATCTTAGACGTTCAGGTTAAAGATTGGTGACGCTTTGATATTTGTGCATCTGGATTTGGCAAAAGCCGATGGCCAAGTTTGCTGTTAGGAAAGTCATTGTATAAAAACAATTCTATAGGAAATGCGTAAAAGCGTCACGGCGATGACTATGCTAAAAATGTCTTCGATCTCGCTTGTGATTTGCTCCTAGTGACGGGGAGAAATGCAGGCAACTCCTGACTAACCTCCATTGAAACTCTTTCGTGACAGATTTATGACTACTAAGCGATTAAAAGCTGCTGACGTATTTGAAACGTGGTTATAAAATTTTCACTTTTCTGTCAAAATCACCTTTAGATTTAATGAAAATCGGCGACATAACGACCTTACGGTGGTCGACCAATAAAATCACTTTTGTATAAAACAAAAATACACTCGATGTTTTCCCAAATGTCCATTCACAACAATAAGGATATACGGTCCTCATCAAAATATAAGATAAGGATCGTCGAATATAATTTTGTGTGACTGTTTTCTCAAAACCATGCATGCGTATTTTACAAAATGTTTACATATACAAAATGCTACATTTAACTTTTCTTATTTTAATTTTACCTTATCTTATATATAATCACAACCGATGCAGGTGAGGATCTGGAAAGGTCTTTCGGCTTCAACTTTTGCACGAAAAATTATTTTAAAGCAGCTGTGAGCGAAGCGAACCGGTGAAGTGCTATAAGTTCATCTTTATTTGTCTGGCTGTTTGTACCTCCCGATATGAATACGTACATAATGGTTGTAAAGCGTTGTAGAAAGCGGTTTTGCTATGAAGAGCATTTAAACATTACGAAAACTATTTACGCTGTTCAGCGTTTTTCAACAACAGCGATGCGAAAACTGAGTATCTTCTTGGCTTGTTTCGTGGTGATTCATCACAAAGTGTTATGCGTAAAATCAAAGTACCAACCACTTGTGGCCCATTCTAATACCCTGACGTGATGCCTCGAACCTCGGAACGAAACCGATGATGAGCTATGGAACCTTGCCGAACACAAAATGGTCACGGAGTGAACACGTGGCGGGATCACATATAGCATAATGGAACCTGAACGAAATGCTCGATTGATGCAACCTCGGAACAACACCTTATCGCTATGTACTAGAATCGGTAGCGCTAACTATATACCTCGGCGAATGTGCGAGGGCGACTCATGACTAAATATATGTTAGATCTAACCCCAATTGCCGACCAGGCAATATAGTTAGTCATAATATCCATTTGACTGACTGTAATGCAACGTCAAATCGTCCCAGCAGGAGCGAGCTATGCCATCTAGGGTTTTTGCTAAACCGGGCCTGTTGTTTCTTAAATATAAATGGAGCTTATATTTGAGTATAACAATTGGAAGTAAACAAAATGCTTTATAAATCTATATTTTCAAGAGCGAAAAGCCTTTGCAAAAATTATCGATTTTAAACACTTTCGTTTTGAAAATGATTTTTGAGTACTCACCTTTTCTCGACTAACTTCTTTCAATCTTGTCAAAGCACTCTAGATTCTGCATTGGGATACTCAAATAAGCCTACACAATTCATTCAAATTACGAAAATGTATTGGTTTAATGTTTACCATAAACATACGAGGCTTTGAAGTATGTTACTCATAGACGAGCTTGATTAACAAAACTTTGCGTGCTGGTCATTCGATATGGACATCGATAATGCTGGTATGAAATTGACCAAAATGTCCATACACATTAAATGCCCCCATAAAACTAAGTTTATGAGCTTTTTTATTTCGAGGACTTTCATAGAGTCCCAAAATACCGAGCATTTACGAAAATTCCGTCAGGCTTGTCAGGCTACACTGTAAATTTCAACCCAAATTTGCCAGCGGTCGAAATTCAGCCATGGTAATAGAACACGGTCCAATATTCTAAAATTTCTAGCTTCAGTCCAAAATTTTGGAAGCGAAGATTACGACTTTACGATTATACAAAAATTTCAAGCCGATACATAACATTTAGGCGAAATAACATTAGGCAAATTTTCTACGCACTAGTTTGACAAAGGCTGAGATATTGTCGCATCGTGGCTCTGCTTGCGTATCACCAAATTTTGCATACCTTTCCGTGAGCATACGGGTAAGTTTCCACTGATCTGAGAAGAAACTAAGAAAGAAAAAGTAAAAATGTTTAATACGCAATACGCTCTACGCATCATTCCGTCTGCTTCCTTTCGTTTTGAAAAACTTTGTTTTTGTTTTTAATTATTATTCTTATTATTTACGGATAAATAATTTCTATTGCCGTTAAGATCTATTTATATCGAAAAATTTTATTTATCTGTTGAATATTCTTTAATATTTGTCATTTTTAAATTTTCTAATATCTGTTTTTAGGTTCACTCTAAGCAAATCGCTAGAAATTCGTAAAATATTCATTTGTCTCTGAATTTAACGAAAGCTCTGGAGTTTAGATTCAGCGATCTGAACACTTGGCACATTCCGTTTCGTCCATCGAGATCTGAAATTTCGAACTTCTTTGGTATTTTGGCGGATTTATTATTATTTTACTATTTAAACTTCAATTAATTATACTTTCACCCCTCCACTCATGTATTATAAGTCTGCCTGCAATTCTTTGAAAACTTTAAGAATTTCACCCTTAAAACAACTTTCAAATTCTATTGTAATAACAAAAATAATTAAAAGCAAGGCTTTATTGCACATACGATTTACACACTCTATTACCACCTACAAAGGAGATGGGGTGTTGCATAGCTTGACAAAATGGGAATTAAGCAATGTGAAGCCTGCGGAATGGTAGCTAAAATGGGTTATGCTCAGAAAAATGAACAAAGCATGAGAAATGAATATAAAGCACATTTCTGTATCGCTATCTCGCTCCACGATCGATATGTATTTGTCAGCATTGGGCTGAATTGACAGACTGAGAAAGAAGTGCTACCTCTCAATGTGTAGCGGTCAGGAGGTCATCCTCATCCTGGGCGGGCCCGAGTCTTGTTGTGATTGGAGAATTGGCTATCCCTTTGCCTCTTTCTTCTTGGCCCAGTCGAAGGAGGACTACGGGGCGCTGGTTGAAGCGAGGTCTTGGGCGAAGGAGGATAGTTAGGAGGCGACGGTACCTAATGGAAATCTGGAGTGTAGTGACTTGGGGTGACTGCGTATCTCATGCAGATGGCCTGATTACGTGTACGAGAAGCGACCTCGGTCTCGTGTCATCTCCTCTGCTCAGAGTGCATGAGCGTGCATGTGAGATCTTGAGTGTGGAAGATTCTTCTCCATATGACCAAGAAATCAGAGGTAAGTGATATCTTGGAGGTGGCGGCAATGAACTAGGTCTGGCTAAGTGCGCCCATGTTTGTGTGGTGCCACTAGAGATCTCTTTGAGACTCAGAGTGAAAAGGATCACGGGGCGTGGGTAATGGGCAGATGGCATTGAAGGCAGACTAATGATCTTTTGGAATAGAGTCTATCTCTTGTATGCACTGTGGAGAGTGTTTGTACTCTTGTGCAGAAAGTCGACTATTTCGGCGGTCCTGTTTGAATCAGGAGGCGGAGGTGATAAGAGCGGCATGTCGCCTTTGTCGCCTTGATGGGGCGACCTCGCAATCTCGACGACGCACTATCCTATGGTCATCAGGAAAACCGATATGCTCTAATACTTGGCATAGAGTGCTCGGGGCTGGGAGGAAGTATGGACTCGGCTCGGGTGATTCTGCGGTGGACCTTGTCCTGCGAAATAGAGCAAAGTCGTAGTGGCTCGGCATGGCTGAACAGCCCTCGGAGATGCAAATATAAGAGCCTGCAGAATGATCTCATGCCCTATCACCTTTGGAATCTTTGGAAGCGAGCAGTTGGGCCTTAAATATGATCGATAAGAATACGAAATTTGCCTCTGAACAAGATAGACATGGCTATCGTGTCCCGGGATAATAAACAAACCATCTCCCTGGTAGAGGGATGGAAATTCTTGTCTGTAATCGGTAGGAGTTGGCGGGGATACCACTGACACATTGACATTATCGCAATGTTTGTGACGAAGTATCACTGGTCGACCATCGATAACGCCAAATGAACCTTTGATCATATTGGAGCTCAGCACGAGGTCATAGTGTGGTAGAACTTCGATGACCAGAAATTAAGCCGGCGTGGGTGTGTGCTCCAGGGATGCTCTCCTTAACAAGCGCATAAGTCGATGAGCTTTGGATCTACCATAATGTAGTCGAAGATCATAATAAACTTAGTATGTAGGTCCACGAATCTTCTTGATAAGGTTTCGACAATAAGTCGTAGTGGAAAGGGTCGCTTGATGATCAGTAGGGACGAGTCTGAGGAAGATCTCCAGTGGGATTACTGAGTAGGTGGTGAATGAAACCTGTGGCCTAGAAGCTGGAAGACTCCTGGGCCGGAGAGAATTAGGACCTTTGAAGGTGTTTCGGGTTGTGTGTGGATGTGGGAGATGGGGAGTGGATGACTCTGGTAGCATGTCGTGGGCGGGCGGGGGCGGGGTGTAGAAACCGCGCAGCGGTGCGGCCCAGCGGGCATGGCGGGGCACTCGGCTGAAGTAGCGGCAGACGGTGGGTGCAACCGGCGGCGACGGCGTGGTGCCACGGTGGTGGCGGCAAGATCAAGGGCGGGGTTGGTTTTAACGGGGAGGGAAGAGTGGCGCAGGAGCTTTAAAAGTTGTGCCCTCGTGTCTTTATTCTGGTGTCAAGCCCTGACTACGGCATAGGGTGTCAGTGGTCATTTTTTTTTTTTTTTTTTAAACATAACCTTTACACTTACATATTCATATAATGTTAAACAATTAACTTGTATTACGTGTAGCGACGGATTACAAAATATATATATACAAGCTCCCGAATATGGAAATGTTCAACTTGTTCTGATATTTACATTGGTTACAAAAGATTTTCATATACAAATAGACACAAAATTAACCAGGTTGGCACCTATTGATGTGTGGCCTTTGACTGTTGATGTGGATTGCCCGTTACTCTGTTTCATATTACGTACCTACCGTATTGAACACGTTGCTAAGCTTTACGCTTAGTGGGAATGTAGCTATTAAGTTCACTATATGCTACCTGTTGTAACGCCTTTGTTTGGGACTCTTATCCATTTCTCTTTTATATCTTCTTTGTGTAGTTGACCCATGTCTTGTATCTTTCCATTATAATCTACATTTGTCTTGTTCCAACATGGCTTATATCACCTTGTTCATATGCTTATATATCATGCCATTCTGCTATTTTATCTGTGTTCTTTATGTTTGTCATCTGCCATCAGCCATGGAAAGTGGATCTGGGAATACTATATAATCCATGAGGGCCGAAGGCGCTATATTCAGCTGTATGACAGTGGTCGTGAGAGCGTGTGATATAATATCTGAGGTATCGTCAACTGTCTGAGAGCTGGTGACTGTTCCATGAGGCGGTATTTGTGGTGACCCTTCGGAATTGCAAGTGATCCAAGCGGGATCTATGTCATATTCCAAATGGGGCATTAGATGCTCCGAGACGTATCTTTGCGAGACTTATTTTAATAGGCATCTTGCATCCCATCACTCTGCTGGGTTCTAGCCAGTGATCAACATTGTCTTTTATGCTCGATATATATCTCATATTCCCGAATAATTGGTATCTCATTCGGTAATCGCCTATTGATATATATATACATTATTTATTCATATCTTTGCATTTTTATATCTCATTACATGCATAATTAAATACTTTACCATGTCTTTATAGTAGTTGTTTGAATTCATAATATGAATAACTATAGTTACACTATAAGAGCCTACTGTTTTTCTATGTTTTCAGGATTAATATGAGTTCCAATCTTATCATGCTATCTATTAGTGAATTCTGACTCGTGACTCTGAGTCAAAACATAAATGATTAGGGCGAAAAAGTTATGACGCCAGAAGTTGGGGTCATGCGCGATGCTGACGGTGACTGGTGACAGGATTGTGATGCGAGAACCGGTTTGACACCTCGGTCAACATCTAATATCTTCTGGGCGCCTTTGGATGGATTCTTGCTCAATGGGCTTTCCATGAGTCGAACACTTTCGAATCGGGTTCGGACGAAGAAGTTATGACCTTAAAGTTGGAGGTCATCTTGCGTCGATCTTGACGAGCGACTGGCCCGACCAGTGCGCTGAAGTGATGAGCTCGGTCTGACACCCTCGGTCGGCATCTAATATCTTCTCAGGTATGGATGCGTTCTTGACTCGATGAAACTTCTAAGCGAAATTAAAGAACGCAGTCCGGAGTTGTTGAAGGAGATATGACCTTAGAAGTTGGAGGTAAATGCGTGAGTCGGTCTTGACAGTGACTGGTGGGTGAGCTGCACTGGTAGCTCGTCTGACACCTCAGTCTGACCTCTAATATCTTCCTTAGGCATATGGATGGATTCTTGACTCAATGGGCTTTCCATAGAGTCTAAAACCTCCAGTAAGTTGAGTGAGAGAATGTGACCTTAGAGTTGGGTCATGCGCGATCGATCTTGACAGCTGACTGTGTTGACAGTTGCACTGATGACGAGCTCAGTCTGACACCTCGGTCTGACATGTAATATCTTCCTCACATGCATATGGATGGATTCTTGGCTCAATAGACTCATAGAGTCGAAACGCGAATCGGTGGGCGAAGAGATACGCGCGGCCTTCAGTTGGAGTCATGCGCGGTCGATCTTGACGAGCTGGCGGCGCCGAAGTGACAACGACGGCGAAACCTTGTTGGGCGACCCGCGCCGGTGGCGACCCGCTGTTGGGCGATCGCGTTTGGGCGACCCGCGTTGGGCGACCAGCGTTGAGCGATAGCCCTTGTTGGCGATCAGCATTTGGGCGACCCTTTGTTGGGCGACCAACATTTGGCGACCAGCGTTGGGCGACCATTGGCGACCAGCATTTGGGCGGCCCATTTGTTGCGGCGTCATTGTTGGGCGACCGCTGTTGGGCGACCGCGTTTGGCAATACGTGTTGAGGCGGCGACATTGGGCGACCCGCATTGGCGACCCGCTGTTGGGCGACCAGCGTTTGTGATCACTCCCGTTTATTTATTCGGAGTAAAAAGGCCGTAACTTGATTACATAGAAGTCAGAATTGAAATTAAAACCCCAACGTCGGGATTCGTTGATGTGTTTGCAATTTCGGGAAGGACTTCTTTGCTAAATTCTCTTTATTTATGACTCAAAAACTCGTTCTAGGTACGCTAGTTGATATTTGTGGATGGCCGACCCAACGGATTTAAATGGACTGGTAAGGACCATAACTTGGTCTGCAGAGGTCCAAATCGAAATTCGAAAACCTAACATCAGTTTATTGATGTGGCTATTTACTAAGAAGGACTCGCTGAAATCCTGTATTTCTGACCCATAAGCCGTTCTAAAGATCCGGCTGCATGTGATCGACAATAGGGGTACAGGTTCAACTTGCAACCTAGACCTTCTCCAAACACATGTTTAGAAGACCTTGGCTCTTCTCCAACCCAACTTCCTGAAAATGGGTTTAGAATTTTGAAATACACATACCGTACCTGTGAGATAGAAGTTTAAACCATTAATCCATGCAGAAATCCAGCAATACCAATACTGAGTTGAAGTAATTCCTTTATTAGACAATGTCCGTACTGTGATCTTCTTAACCTTCACCTTGCTTTACTCTCTTCTCTCTTGTCATTATTTGCTCTCCTTTCTCCCGAGACGAAATAAGATATTTCTTTTTTGAATTAACAATCATATTGATCTTTATCCGTAGCTTATTTTAAAGCTTTACGATTTGCTCCTTATTTAGTGTTATAATATTTCTGAATCGGTTTATAATATTTTTTGCGATAGCCTCAAATCTTCTTTATTATTTGTAATTTAACTTATGCATATTCCTACTTTGTTTTTTATCTTTATTTATTCTAGAATAATATACCTTTATAGTTTATTATACCCGACACATGTTATAAGCGTAAGGGTATAATTTGCAGGAGTATTACATGGGCCGCGAGAAGGGAAGGAGATGGAGAGTGGGAGAAGGAGATTTGAAATGAAAAATGAAAGAAGGGAAAGAGGAGGTGGTTTAAATAAATGGAGTTACGTTGGTTGGGAAAGGTTTAACCATTACAATATTCATAAATAGATTACATTTAAAGCTAGAGCTTAAAATCTAGAAAATTAATGTATTATGAAATGAAAGGTTGTAGAAGGCAAGGAAGGAAGATGAACGATTACCTGTGAAGAAATTTTGCAAGCTGCGAGATTTATTAGGTTCTTGAAATTCATAGCCGTGCGAGAACCATAAGCACATTTCTGCAACTGCGGCAAACTAAACACGCCTTCTGCTTATACTGCCAAAATAGAACAAAATTCGTAGAATATGCAGGCGACGAAGCACATTACGAAAACAAAGCAAAAATAAAGGAAATTATGCGGAAACCATGAATAAACCAAATTAATATGACAAATTCTCGACAAAAATTTGGGGTGGCTTTATAAGTCTCTGCCAAAAAACCACTTACCTGAGGTAGCAGTTCATGAGGGGTCGAGAGGGAATCTCCTCCTTGTCTATTGTGTGTTATCTTGCGGGCTTCGATCTTTTGCCCATTCTTTGGAGCACCTGCGTGTGGTCGCAGAAGGTTCAGCGGTCTCATTGAGGTAGACTTGATGGATGATGGGCCGTCACCTTGACTTGAGCTTGCGAGAATATAGGTGTTTGATCGCAGTAGCACTTGGTCTCCTTGTTTGAAATTTTCTGGTGATGGCTTATCGCACTTCTTAAGTACGTGTCTTTACTAATTTTTGAGTTGATAGGCATCATTCCTCCCGGCTCTTCTAGCTCCATTGATATTAAGGAGCCTTTAAGGTGGCTCTTCCCGTATCGAGGTTCGACTTTTGGCGCCCCACCATGCCTTATATTCAATTTCCACAGGCAAGTGACACGCCTTGCCATAGACTAGGCGATAATATGCTACGCAAAGGAATCCGGCGACGAGAGACCGGTCTTTTCTATTGTTTTCTTTCATCAACATTAATTTTAATTTCTCTGTTGTGTGTGACTCAACGACCAGCAGTTTGAGGATGATGAGGTGTACTTTGTGTTTGCTTGTACCCATTCAGGAGATTCTCAAAGGCTTGTTGCCACCAAAAGTATGAACCTCCATCGCTGAGTATGGCCTTAGGGACCCCCAGTGCGGAGAAGATGTTCTCCTTCAAAAAAGAGATTTCAACACCACCTGTAGTGCCTTCTTTCTGCGACGCTGTGACCTTCATTTTTGACGTGAATTTAGGCCACTGCCAAAATGTAAACATATCCAAGGAAGGGAATAGATCATGAAGTCGTACTGAGCATAGAACAAATCAACTACCCGATATGGTTGGCATCATGTGACTACGAGAGATCTTCTGACCTTTGACATTTACGCATTCACATGGGTGGGCATCGTGAAGAGTGAGCCCGATAGGGCCAGTTGGGCACGCTACATGGCAGTCTTTTGGGGAAGCAAATGACATCACATTCATTCTCTCATGGAAGTATTTGGTATCACTTGTTGTTCACTCCTTGAGGCACACATTTTGATTATCTTATCGACGCAATATTTGTGCAAAGAAGGAGACTCTTCCCGATAGTAGGAGTGGTACCTGAAAGAACTCGTCTTGTGCCTTCGGTCTTCTTGGTAACTCTCTTTTGCGAAATTTGGCAATCATGAGCCTTCTGTAGGGTGTTCTCTACTAGGAAGCGAGAGTTCCTCGGGAAACTCATCGTTGGTTGGAGGATTGTGAGTGTTGTGTGCTATTGTTCATCTCGAGGTAAGTTTTGTAGCATTTTCTGTGCTGCATCTTCTGGTGCAGTTGGACTCAGGCGGAGAGCCACTCGATGAGCCTAGCCTTGGCATTTTAGCGGTGGCGAGATACTTCAAAGCCGGGTGATCGTGAAAGTAGATTATGTAGGCCAGCTAAGTAAGCGCAAACTTGTCCGAGCATAGACTCTTTGGCTTCTTCTCTGTGGTGGTATATTCAATTCCTCTGCGCCTCGTTAATGTTTTGCTTGCATAGTAGACCACATAAGGTTTTCCTTCTACCTCCCTTGGCTTGCTCAATGGCGAGTCGCTTACGCGCCACTTTATGCCTCGAAGGTAACTTCCGGGTTAGAGGGAGCTCTCATTTGTGGTGCGGTGGTAGTAGAGGCTTTGAGTTCACCAGCTCTTTTATCTTCATCCCCGAATGAATTTGGCATCTTTCTCGATAGCTTATATAGGAAGCATGATTTTGAAAAATCGCCCAGTGAACCTCCTGTAAAAGCACCGCATGCCTTAGAAATTGCCTCACAATCTTGCTTCACATTAGTAAGGAGAAGGCGTTTGGAAATCGATTTAATTTTCGCCTTATCAACCTCAATTCCTTGTTGGAAATAATGTGTCCAAACCTGATTCCTTGGTTGACCATACGATGGCATTTCTCGATTCGGCTGAGTTCTTCTCTCGTGCCTATGCGGGATGATCTCGAGTTGATCAAGCATTTTTAAGCTCCTCATAAACGTAATATCATCCGTATGGGCCTGCATAATGTGCTCACGAATCGAGAGATCTGTTTGAGCATGCACATGTATTTGGAATGGCGAGGCATGGCATTACACAAGTCGAATGGCATCCTCCTATAGGCATATACAAAATGGGCGGTGTGAAGCAGGATCTTCTCCCGATCTCCTCGCAGCCAACTTCAATTTGGAAATTAGCCATCCGTAAAGCAAGAAAAGGTGGTCATAATTCCAAGAAGTCGGTCCATGAAGGGTGTAGGGAAGTGATCTTTCCTGTCACCTCATTTAATCTTCTCGTGACCGATACATACCCTCCAACCCGGTGGTAAGGCGTAGGCATTTCCTCTCCCTTTCATTATGTACAATGGGGCTACTCCCCGATTTTGGCACAACCCGGGCTTGACTCACCCAAGTGCTATCGGATATGGGGGCAATGATACCAAATGCAGGGCAATTTTAAGACTATACCACCTCCCGTATATGAGGATTCAATCTCCTCTCATGCACGCCCACCGATTTTGCTTCCTCCCTCCAAGTAGATAAGGATGGCAAACCACTGGCCAATTCCCAGTCCCTCGATTTCGTACCAATATACTCTATTGTTTCCTCCCTGAGGAGGTCTAGTAGGTTGTTTTCCTGTGAAACACTGAGCAGGGAGGATATGACAACCGGGCACTGCTCATGTTCTTCTAAGTATGCATATTTCGCCCACAGTGGGCTTAAGATCCAAATTGAGGTTCGTTGTTTCCTTCCTCCATCAGCAACGATAGAATTTCTTCTTTTTTTCTCCATTGCCCATGTACAGTATTCAAGTCTTGGACTTCCTGCAACTCTTCAGAATAGTCAGACTATAACGCCCCAAAATTCCTTAGAATTTTTATAATAAAAATTATTATATATTCCGGGTATAATTGAGCCAACTTGGGTATTTTTTTGGGAATTTTTAGATGAATATTAATTAAATGATTATATGCTAAAATGATAAATTTATTGAATCCGGAAATAAACCCAAATGAAAAAGAGAAAATATGGAAATTGTAGTTTATATGTCTAAGTGAAATTAGGATAAATAAATGAGCAAGTGGAAAATAATAGGAGACTTAAATGAAGAATAATAAAGAAATGGAGGGACTTAAATACAAAAAGAAATAAAGAAAAAAAATCAAGGAAATGGCATGTAGCATGTAAGAAAGAGGGAGGAAGTTTCCTCATTTTAAAATACGATTAAGGGTGATCCATAAAAAAAAAAAAAAAGGAAAACGGAGAAAAGATGAGAGATTTTAGAGTGAGAAGCTCTCACTTCTCTCTAGATTTCCCGGCGATCGGACCGACGATTTCAGGCAAAGCAAGAGGAAGAGTTCATCCTCACGACAAGGGCTTCGCATAGAGATTGCAGAGCCTGGGGAGTTTCTTACTAAACTCCGAAGCAGTCTTCCTACTTTATATTTTTTACCCAAGGCCATGAGGCCATTGGTTCATTCTAAGTGGGAATGTTTGGTGGTATTTGAACCATAAGAAGTCGCCATATCAGGATAGTACGCATTAACCGCATCTAGAACTGGTTTTTGGGTGGGGAATAAAGGAATTTGCAAGGAGTCCTTCAGTATATCACTTTACACTGAAATTCGATGTTAGTTAATTTCTCTAATTCGACCTCAGAGACTGCCATGGTCTTTTTTTCCCCAAACAATCTAAGTGAAAGCCTGCTAGAGGTCAATTGCTAGAGGTCACCGGCGTGAGGTGAGCTCACCAAGTCAACCCACCGGCCGAGTTCAGCCCGCCCGGCCTAAGCCGGCTCAAATTTCTACTGGGTTTAACCACGTGTGACCTTCAACTTCTGAAGGTCATAACTCCTTAGTCCGAACTCCGTTTCGGGTATTCTTGGACCCTATGGAAAGCCCATTGAGTCAAAATTCCATTCGTATGCCTGTGGAGGACAGTGGGTGTCAGGCCGATCTCGGACAGATCAGGACACCTCGGCCAAGTTAGGTCAGCTTGGCTGGGTTTGATTATGTGTGACCTCTAACTTCGGAAGGTCATAACTTCTTCGTTCGAACTCCGTTTCGGGTGTTCTTGGACTTTATGAAAAGCCCATTGAATCAAGATTCCATTCGTATTCCTATGGAGGACATTAGGTGTCAGACCAAGCTCAGACAGGTCAGGACACCTCAGCCAAGTCAGGTCAGTTTGGCTGTGTTTGATTACATGTGACCTCCAACTTCGGGGCGCCATAACTTCAAATTCGAACCTGCTTCGGGGTGTTCTTCTGACTCATGGAAAGACCATTGAGTCAAGAATCCATCTATATATAGCTTGTTGAAATTGGGACTCAAATTAAACTCCAAAAAAAAAAAATCAATCCTAATCAAACCACTCAGCACAACACCGAATAATATCGCTCTTTACCTATTGGACAAAACATCGACTATAAAAGTCAACCGAGATTGAGATTCCGAGGATTGGAATCAAATTGAAAATCTTTTGGGTTTATTCGCACCGACTTCTATTCCTCGCTTCAAGTTTTTGCATGTTCGTTTCATTCTTTCCTATTCTCGTTTCAATACTTGAAATGCTTGTTCTAAATGCATAAGAAAGCATAGATGAATGCTTTTAAATGATTTGAAGAATTGACTAAATGTCTATGATAAGGAAAATTACACTATCGTAGTGAACTATTTATACAAATGTACAAGTATAAATTTACTATTATGCGGATTTGAAATAGAATGTTAACCGCTTAGTTCGTATCAAGGATAGATCGTATACCAATGGGGGTCAAAATAGCAAAGATTCACGAACCCATCAGACAGATGTGTCACTTCGACAAGAGGGCCTAGCTGGACCATATCTAAGAGGGTGTTCACTAATTGAATTTTAATAACCAATCGCTGTACTCAACGGACCGCATCAGGTTATAAACTCCGTTTTTTTTTTACCTACTGCAATTCAATGACCGTGCCTGACTCGATATCCTCGTATATCGAAGACATAGGTTAAATTTGTTATGCGAACCTAATTGAATTGTAGAAGTGGAATTGAATTTATGAATATAATCAATTGATTTAAGATTGTGAAATATTGAATATGAAAGTAGATTTTCGGGATGATCAATGAACTATAACCTGATCGTATATAAAACAAGATATGTATTGTATTTTATATCGATCATCCATAAAGATTTGAAAGTTTTTAAATTGTTAAACTGTACGATTCGATTTTTAAATCGAAATCGAAGAATGGATTTTAGAGTAGAACCACTAAGCATGAAAATGCTTTAGTGTATCGTTTTATCAATGCGCAAAGATCGAGTGATAGATAGTGATCGAAAGCTAATTTCCAAGATCAAGGAGCGAGTCGCGTAAGAAGGGAAATTTTTGAAGTATGTCCGATCCAGGTATTCATACTATGCTCTTTAACTCGTATATTTTGCAAAAACATTTTGAACCTTTTAATACCCATTTTGTAATCAATTAAAGGCATAGAATGCTTCATTGTAAATGCATTTTGTTAAATAAATGTTTGCTGTCACTTAATCAAATCGCTCCGCAAAGATTTGAGAATGAAATGTACGATAAATCCGATTTGGTTAATGGCTTCGATCGGCGGTCCCCGGGAGTCGGCCGGACCACTAACCTGGCCTGGGTAGTGGTCTCGAGGGTCGCCACACGCATGCCTCCCAATTAGCACATCCCGTATTTGCCGGCCGACGCCTGTTCCTCCGTAATCAGACACCATGCAGACTTCCTTCGCTCTTCTTCCATCGTTGAATATGCTTTTACTCAAGTGGAAGATGTTAAGTTCCAAGGTCATGTTCCCAAATGTAAGTTGCATAACTCCATTTCGACAATTGATGATTGCATTGGAGGTGGCTAAGAATGGTCTTCCGAGGATGATAGGCACATAATTAGTCTCCACTGCAACCGGTTCTGTATCAAGCACAACAAAGTCTACCGGATAGTAGAATTTGTCCACTTGTATTAAAACATCCTCCACAGTACCCTTTGGTATTTATATGGATCTATCTGCAAGGGACAATGTGATGGAAGTGGGCTTAAGCTCTCCTAAACCTAACTGCTTATACACTGAATAAGGCAGTAGGTTGACACTGGCTCCCATGTCTAGCAGTGCCTTTTCTACACAAATGCCTCCGATATTCACCGAGATGGTAGGGCAACCCGGATCTTTGTATTTCACTGGAGTCTTGCATTGAATGATGGCATTGACTTGTTCTGTCAGGTTGGCCTTTTTGTTAACATTTAGTCTTCTCTTCACTGTGCACCGGTCCTTTAAAAACTTAGCATATGTTGTGACATGTTTAATCATGTCAAGCAAGGATGTTGACTTTCACCTGCCTTAGCACTTCTAACATTTCTAGCCTGTCACTACTTCTTTTCTTAGCTTTTTAAGCACTAAGTGAAAGGTGGGGGTGTGCTCTTTCAACGCATTTTCGATCGCTCTCCTCCGTTCCTGGGCTTTTACCTCCCTCGACCTTCTTTGTCGGGTTCGGGGACTAGTTATTCAAATCTCCTTACCACTTCTCAAAGTGATAACGCCTTGACTTCATCCATTACGTGGGGCAGTTCACCGGGTAGCTTACTTGTGCACCCCCTGATCGGGCTGTGTTTGAGAGGGAAATTTCCCTTTTCCGGACTCCACCGCTGGTCACAACCTTAAATCAGTGTTGCAGTTGTCAAATTTTAGGGAAATTTCATACCGTGTGCTCCTATTTTCGCTCAATGTGGCCTTTCATCAGACAATCCTCTAGTTAATAGTACCACGTCTTCTGCTTCCACAAAAATTGCCCACCACTTTGCTCAAGTTTATGATAGCTTGCTCAACTGGGGATGAGGATGGTGGTGGCTGTGGGTTGTGTGGGAAGAGGAACCATACCGTTGGCTGTGGCGCCAGGGCACATATGGTGGAGGCTTGGTTTCCAAGAGAGGTTGGGGTGGTTCCTCCACTGTGGTTATATGTGTTACCGTAGCGAGCAAGGGATGGTGGTCAGACGCTCACAACATCGGGTTTGTTTACCACCATATCTCTTACCGGGCGAAATACCGGTGCGGTTCCCTCGGTGCTTTGTGGACTGACAAATGAAGCAAGGTCAAGTTAGAAATCCGTGCCCCAGCCACGCCCGCACTCCTCATGTCACTACCAAGCTCCTCCAACCTTCTACCCAAGGTGGATAGCTTTGCTTCATCTCCATGTCCTCCGGAGTGAGTACATGCCTCCCTTGAATTGGCCGGGCAGTCTTATCCTCTCTCGCCTCTGGGTCAGGGTTCATCCCATGCTTTGATGTCTCAAATGACATACTTTAAGAAGTCCATGGCTTCCTCCGGATGTTTGCTCATGAAGTCCCTCCACACATACAAGCTTCCAACAACCTGGCTTCATAGCAGGGGACATTCCATTATGGCTGATTAACCAAAGATCCAAGTATCAAACCCATGGTGAGGGCAGACATTAATGGTCTCTAGGTACCTTTCCCAAAGACTGTAGAATTTCATTTTCGGTCGGTAAAGGTGTAAATCGCCTTTAAGGTATCACTTTATTGCATCAAGAATTTTAAGACCAACTTACATATCTCCTTAACCCTAATAGTTTCTACAGAAAGTTGAGCCAAATTTTGGCCTTGTCCTTTAGAGTAAGAGGAAAGAACTTCAGTCTCATTAGGTCCACATCGGGAGATGTCCTTTCAAGCTATCAGATACTTCCTCGACTCTGATGTGTGAGTATCGGATTTTCACTCTCCATTCCATGGAAAGGGGGCGCAGGCACAATGCTGGCTTGATAATTATGTCCCCGAAGGGGGCACAATGCAGAGGGTGCACTTTAATTCCTCGAGGATGTAGCAGATCCTCATTGATCTATATGCATCGGGATTTCCTGCGGAACCCCGTCACTTTGTCGCCCGTGGAGGCTCCATCTCGACCACCGTGCATGCTCAATTCACAAATTGCTCTTATGGAGACCGCTTCCTTCTAATCGCCTATCAGGTTCCTATCCTGTTGCATAAACTCCACCAAAAGAGCACAAAACACAACAAGAGTAAAACAAAATGCGCTACCAAAAAGGCATCGCAATTTAAACAAAATTAAGATAGAAATTGTATATATTGTATAAAATTGAATCAACCCAATGGAACCTAGGTAAATAACAAGAAGAACAAAAAGGTTGAAATTCAACAACTTGTGATGTGGATCATAAGCTCAACCGTCACTTCTTGCACTAGGCACCATCCTCCATCAAACATCTTCATTTTATTCGCTATAATCGTAGCATGCCACAGGTAGAGATTTGATGCTCTAATAAAAAATATTTATAAACCTAAACCTCTTATCGCCGTAGCATAGTTTTCGCTACAAAGATAATGGCTCTAAGGTCAAACACATGAGTTTTTCTTCGCGGTGGTAACTACTGATTCAAAATGGTGATTTCACTCGATTTTTGAAGTTTTCATAAAAACAAATGGGGTCAAGTGGATTCAAGATCGCAACTAAAATGTAGTAAAAATGTACTGTAACACCTGATATTAATATATGTTTCGGTTATATTCGTAAGGATTTTCGAGCAAATGCAACTTATGCCCTATGATGATTTATATTGTGATTAAGATTAGCAATCTTAATGGTTGGTTTAATTAGAGGATTAGCAAAGTGTGTTAGATTGCATTTTTTTATGGCATGTGGGTCAATCATGCAATTAGGTAAGTTTAATATTGATAAGATTTGTAATTGCGATGTCTTGAAGGACCACTTTGAAAAACTTGTTAGTGGAGAGGGAGAAGTGCAAGTCATGCTTGTGAGCTATGTGGCATCGCGAGGGCATGACACCATATATGTGCAAGGTAGGGAGCTTCGACACACATGGCAAGTGCATGAGAAGAGCTTGCTATGCGCCAAGCAAACCAATTCCTCTTGGTTTTGATGCTAGACCAACTTGCTAGGAAGTGGAAAATTTCGAATTTTAGAAAGTGAGAGAGAGTTCTAGAGAGAAGCTAGAGAGAAGGAGGAGAAAAGGCTTGAAGGAGCTTGATTTTGGTGGAAAAGTTCACTAAGGTATGTAAACATGATCTTTTGAGGCCTTGTTGCATTTCTATTGACTTTGGTTATGGTCTTGTGGTTTTGTCGATTTCATCCTAGCCTCTAGATTTGATGAAAGGTGAGTTTGAAACCCAAATTGTAAAAGACCTAGCTGTGAAGATGGCATGTGTGTGTGTGTGTGTCCAAGGGAGGTGCTGTCCAAATCTTTCCCCTTGATCCCATGACAGCAGCTGCCATAAGTTGGCCTAAAGAATTCGAATTACGATTCTAGTTGGAGAAGAAGCCCAAGACCTAGCCCTTCGAATGTCTTAAGGAAGCAACCAAGAACTAAACCCTACTCATAAGCATCCTTGAATTTGAGGCTGAAAGTCAGATACAAATTCTGTCCCATGTTCCTCCGAGAAGTTCCCGTTGAAATACAAGTCGAAGCTAGATTGATCCAAATGGAGTGATTCAAAATCCTTTCTCAAAGTAGCCACATGTGGAGTAACTTCATGAAGAAAAGATGGCCAACCATGGCTCATTTGTTCTATACTTCGCCAAAGTAAGGGCAGGAAGAGGGCACGCATTATGTCCCTAGGAAATACTCTCGAGGAGGTCAGAGTGTAAAAACCATAACTTTTGATTTTGAGGTCCGAATGACCTGATTTAAGAGGCTGTGGAAAGCTAAGAGATAGGGGAACTTTTGGTCATAAGACAATAGTGAACAAAAAGCATGTATGGCTGGTCAAAATTGTAGCCGGTGGAAAAAAAATAGGTCTTCGAGATAAATAAAAAGGGTACAAGTGAGCGTGTGTCAACAGGTTACCCCATTAAGGGGGTAAGCACGTCGATCCTAGTAAGTGTAAGGTGAGAAAGTGCACTTGGGGGATCGCTGTTTATGTTGGAAGGTATAAGAATATATGAGTCGAGTGGTGATAAAGTAATAGACCACTTTGGAGTAATTTTTTATGTGACACCTGACAAGAGGCTAATAATCTATGACCGTTATTTCTGCATCCTTCGAATAGAAATTTCTGGGTTTTGACTTCCTTTGGGAGACTTTATGATTTTTGAATCCAAGGAATGTAGGGATCTTATAACCTTCTCCGTCAGACGTATTTCATGTCGTGGGAATTCAGACTATCTGCTGACCGTGTGATTCAAAGTGGATATATAAATGTATATTTTTATATATATGGAAATCTTTGAATTAACTGGTACATGATGTTTTTAAATATCCATGTGGTTGAATGCTTTGTGAAATTGTTTTAAAGCATGACATGGGTATGAGACTGTGTGAGAGTTCGGGATGATGTGAAATGGACACGCGGGACGATGACTAGTCCCCGGGTCAGTAGCCCCGCAGTGTCACGTAGATATACGGATGTGGCATATCCCCAGTGGTAAGTCCCAGCAATTTGTCGTTGTTCCTCGAATGATCTACTAGTCCCCGGGTGAAAGCCCAAAAGAGTCACTGATGAGGGGTTGAGATGGTGGTAGTATTGTATTCATGTGTTTCCATCATCAACCTATTATTTGTAAAATGCTCATGTTTTGAGATATTTTGAATTATGTATAAATTGAAATGTTTTTATGAGCATGGCTTGTTATGGGATTCACTACTGAGTTGTCGAACTCACCCCATTATTTCCCTCCACCTTAGATGCGTGTACGACCAATACAGGACATGAAAGTCGACCTGTGGTTTTTGAGATAGAAGTCAGATGCCAACCTTAAATATTGCTTGTGGTCAGAAAGCATACATTTTGATAGATATTCGTTGTTACGTGGATATTCACAATCGTATATTTCGACACTTATCTTTTCGATCATCAGATATTCGTCAGGTAGCCACTAGTTTTGGAACTTTGTGTAAAATGTTATTTGATCAAGTGTGTATAGTTTTCTCGGGGTACATTGAGGAATTAACTCTGCACTGATATGTATGTTTGAGACCCTGGAGTATGTTTTATTTACGTTTCCAGTGATTACTCCAAGTGGAGTTTATCAACAGGAAAAAAAAATCGTGTGGTAAAATAGTAACATAAATCACACCTGGAATTCAGGATATGTAAAAGAATCCTCAAGCCTCAGCCACTGGGTTTGAGGTTCTGGTATAACCTGAGGTCCTCTGTTCTTTCCTCACGAGGGAATCGCCTAAAGTTTTTCCCAAACCGCATCTCTGCTTGTTATAAAAACTAAACCCTAATAGTTTTCCTCTCGAGATATGATTTATCGTCATTAATGTTTCAAGATACTGAATCGATCCTTTGATCTAATTCCTACAATGACAAATAAATGGCAACTAGTAACGAGTCTCAAAGTGGATCTAGTACAAGCATCCACCGAACCCTAAAAGCTTGCCAAGTACCGGCTCAGATATATCATGATTTAAACCTATAAGTGATACGGAGACATGAATGACAATAATCAAGCCATGCTAAAAACAAGAGGACCAACAATTTACCTCAAACCCTAGCCCAATAGCCCTACTCTTCAAGGATAAGAGGGGTTTAGCCAACCATCCTCCGAGTTGTCTTCTCATGGGGTGTTTCGGGTAGGCGAAAGCGAGAGAAAATGAGAGAAAGAAAAACAAAGTATGAAATAAATCTTTCACGCCCAAAAATTATTTCGTATCAAGTGATCAGTTCCAGACAAAACCTCGACCGAGCCTTTTATACCGCCTGCAACAAGGGAAATTACAAAAATGTATGAACTACCAAAAATACATAGAGGGTAGTTTAGGAAAAAGTTACAAAAAGGTGGTAAAAAAATGGGGTCAAACAGGACATAAGAGCAGGTTGCGAAAATTTCGCAACCTGGGAAATTCTACAATGACCCAATTCTTTCTATTTTCAGCTCCATTTTCCTAAACTCCGACCGCAACTTCGAGTTCTGGGCTAGATTCTTCAGGTTTTGAGTTGACTCAACACTCGGCGAAGCCTAGCTTGTATAAATCCATAAAAATAACCATAAATGCCATTATAGAAAAACCAGACCTAATGTGCCAATAGGTTAATTAAGTCATTAAGACACAAAAGTACTCAAAACTTAACAAACATGATTCAAATACATTATTTGGGCACTAATCAATAAACAGGGCCGGGTTTCAAGTATGAATAGGATCATCCCAAATCAGTTCCGTTGCCATTCCTATAAGATGTAACTTAAGCAACCGTCTCAAGTAAGAAATATTGTTTTAATACCTTGATTTAGATTGATGGATACTTAAGAGGGAAATGTAAAGGTTTAATAATCCTTATATATCGAGTGTATGCTGTGGAGGATTCCTTGGTATTATTATTTGCATTATCTTTCTTATCTTATTCTTTTGGTATTTTATATTATTCTTTATTGGTTGTAAAATATTAATCTACCAAAAAGAAAGCCATGATAATTTAATTCACTCTCTTTGTTATCTCATTTTTGTTAAAATAATCATATTAAAAATGAAATCAACCTAATTATTAATATTTCGATTTCACTCCTCATAAAATCAATAATTTATTATCTAATATCTACACATAATATATCATATTTTATTACATACTTCAACTCATTATTTAACATAATCATTGTTATTTTGAGTAAATCTATATAATATCACTTAATAACATATGCGGGTTCCCATATATTATTTTTTCATATAATAAATTTTTAACTTCAAATTATTCATGTTTTATTGATTTAGCATCCTAATCAAGCTTTAGACAATTTCCACATGGTTTAAAACCCTAGCCTCCTCTCTCAACTTTCAAGCCACTCATATTTCTTAAATAATAATGGATGATTTTTGGTAATTCTCAGTGTAAAATTCCGTCTCTAATTAATTTGTATGCAATCCGTCTCTATTTAGAAACGGATAAGTGTCCGTCTCTAATTTCCGTCTCTAATTCCGATTTTTCTTGTAGTGTTTGTCATATCTTATTATGGCGTTTAATTGTGTGCAGATGATTCAAAAGAGTAAAACATATTTGATCAAATGAAAACAATAAATCAGATTATAGTCGTCAATATGTTACAAAACTTGAGTCATAGATATTATAATCATATTATTAAATTTGTAGAGTTTGGTCAATTTTATTATACTATTAACCTGAGTGTTATTTCATTATTTATTATTGTTAGCAATTTATTATTTATATCAATGAATTGTTAGTTTGATCAATTAAATTATTTTATTTAAAAAAAAAAAACTTCAAATTCTTATAATTTCGGCTTAATTAGTTCTTAATTTATATTTAATTATCGATTTCCTAACTATAACATCCACTATTGGGATTTGGGACCTAAAAACTTTGCATACATTTCATTAGTATAATAAATTATAATTTAGCAAATGGAAGTACAACCTAAACATATTTTTACAAACTTACGATTATATATATTTTCAAATTGATTAAATCAATTAATAAAGTATATGTTTAACTTTGATTTCCTTAAATATTTTATTTATTGTATTGTAGATTAAATCAATAAAACATAGAGAACTCTGCAAATCTATTTAATTCCCATTTTTTGTATTCTAAAACATGGAGAACACCCAAAAACTCCATGTTTTCCGAGACATAAAAATAGTGTTAAAAAACTATTTTCTATAACAATTTAAAAAAAAAAACCACCAAATAGATAGGGGTGAGTATGGTTCAATTAATCGGACCATAACATAAAATAAAAACCGATCATCAGTTTTTGTTTTGTTATATATATAAATAAAAAATTTAACAATTAATATGGTTAACCAAATATTCGATTAACCATTTATTCAGTTAATCATATATCAGTTTTTTGGTTAACTATAATTAAAAAATATTACAATTTCATAATCATATATTAAAATTCAAATTATAATAATTATTATAATACAATAAAAAAAATGAATACAATCTATTTATTTGCAATCCCATGACATTTGTTCATTTATAATACATCCACAAATAATATATAAAATACATAAAATTAGATAATTTAATCACGATTTTTTAATCAACCATATGTTTGTTTTAACAAATTCAATAGAAAAAGAAACAAATTCAAATAAATCATACCTATATGCTTCAATTTTGAGGAAAATAGTAAAAACTTGGTTTGAAAAAAAAAAGTAAAAACGACAATCAAAAATGGGAAAAGCCACAACTCATACAACTAGGGAAACCTATTATATATATAAACCGAGATTTGTGTTAAACAAAAACCGAACAACTCGGTTCAATTAACCTATTTTTCGGTTCGACTTCGTTTGATTTTTCGATTGATTCAATTTCTTAGGTTTTTTTACCCCTCCTACAAATAGGGTTCAAAAAAACATAAATTTTAAGTGCTAAAAAAAGAACTACTCTTTCCATTTTTCATTATTCGTGAAAGGGATGGTAGGGGGCATGGTGGCAATGTTGAAGACTTAAAAGTTATTCTCTCCTTTTTCTTTTTCCTTATTATTATTATTTTAAAAGGATATTTGAAATATATACTTTTTGAGGACTAGAATAGAAGTCTTCATGGATATCATTCTATAAATAGTTCTCCTCCAAGTAAAACTACTAGGGAACACGTATCATTGAAGGTCCAAATAATATATCATATTCATATAAAACAAACAAAATTAGTCAAGTTAATTAGGCCTGATTGGTTGATGTTTTTAAAAACTTTTATTGGAACAGTTTTAAAAAACATTGAAAACATGATTTTTTTTGTTCTTTGAAAATTATTTATATTCTTTGAATTTAGTATTTGTTTTGCTCTTTATGTTTTTTAAGAAAAAAAAACTGGGAACTAAACATGTTCTTCTTATTTTGTTTTATCTCCTTATTTTTTAGAACATAAAACGATTTTAAAAAACATGAACCAAAAGGGTTCTTAGAGATTTAGATCAATGTCTAGTCTTGATGAAGTGTTTTTGGGTTCAATTCGTTCATTTAGTATACATTTTTAATACCTAATAATTAATCGATATATGACAATGAGTTTAACTTAGTGGTTAAGGGTTTGACGAGTTTTATAAGAACAAAATACTATAAGATTATAATGCAAAGTAAATATATATGAAAAATAATTAATTTATATATTATTATTTTTTCTAACTTGGGAAAAAAAAAGGTTTCTAATAATAAATTTCAATTTACTAAATTATCAGACATTCTATTAACTTTATATTTTATTGATTTTTTTTTGTTATTTTTATTATAATTCAACTTGAATTAATATTTTCCCTTTTTATCCTACTCAAATGTTAAAAGGGTGGGATAAGATATAAAAGGTTATAAAAGTATAATATTATATGTAAAGTGAATGCATGTAAAAAAACAAAAAATAAAATTAATAATTTAAATCCAAGTTGTATCGTTTATTTAACATGATTTATTGGTGTGATAAAAGGTCAATACTCCTACTTTGAAGAAGACAACGATGATGATATTAATAAGGTTTGATTTTGATGTTGTTATAGAAGAAAAATGTATTTAGATTTTATGACGTCCACTTATTAGTTACTTGATCAAGTTATATACTTTTACATGGTTGAACTAAAAACTTGGTGTTAGCTTTATTTTAGCAAAAAGTTTGACTATTTGATCTTGTCGTTGAAGTTATTATTTTATAATATGTTTGTTAGGGATTTTGATTATTGATTAATTATTATTTTTGTACTTAATAAATATTCTTGATTTTTTGAAATAATATATCATTTTTATTGTATCTTAATGAAGACAATTTACTATATTATAACTAAAACGTTTAACTTTCAAATAAATAAAAAATGAAGATAACATTGTTTGGTTTCTATTATTTTTCTTTTTTTTAAATGAAAAGAAAAATGAAGAGCACATAAAATAACATAAAATACTAAATTTAAATAATAATAACAGTTTTCAATAAATATGAATCAAATTGCACCTAACATTTCTTAAAAAATTATTCTTTTGGATAAACATACCATTTTCCATTTTATGTATTCATATAGTGTCTTTAAAAAATAAGTTATTTTTACAAGAAAAAAAAAAGTATTTTTGTCAATTATTAATAATCCCGGCCTGGAATCATAAAAATAGTTTTTTTTTTCCTTTTTTTTCTTAACAATTTAGTCCAATGTTGTTTCGTAAAACGATAAACAACTTCAACGTGGCGGTTGTCAACTTTGATTTTGATTTGATTTTGGAGAGATGATAAAGATTATTTATGACTTTTCACGTGCAGTTGCCAAGTGTTATGAATTGCATTTGAATAGTTGATTTTATTATTTATTATTTTATGATTTAATACAAGTTAAGTTATTTTAAGTTGTCCGTTTTTTTTAAAGAAAAAAATAATATTATTGATTGAAACTTGATTGATAAATATAATATATAAATAATTGAAAACTATATATGATGAAATAATATCTAAATTAATAACATAATAAATCAGTATAATACCTATAAATTTGATAATATAATGATTATAATATTTGCTACTCCAATTCTTCAATATACTAATTATCATAATTTGATATATTTTACTAATCAGATATGTTTTACTTGCCTAAATCTCCCAATATAGATAAAACACCACAACAAAATGACTAACAACATTACGTCATAACAAACCTACAACAAACCAAACACCGATAAAACGACTACAGCACAAAAAAAAAACAAGATAAAACCTAAATCTTCGTGACGATAACTACTTTATTAAGCAAAAAAATGAAAAAAAATAATATTTTGAGTAGTGATTTCAGGTCAAAAATGACATAATTTTTATACGTTCATTGCTTAAGGAAAATAGGCTATAAGAAAATAAGATAAACGAAAAAAAGAGGAGGTCGACTAAGGTCATCAAGTTGTTCACTTGAACTTTATGACGATTAAAAAAAAAAAACTCAAACCTTATAATTTATTTTGTAAAGCGTTGAATATTTCGAAAGGACATGGCATAGGGGAGAAAGGGGTCCCAAATTCAAGTCATATCATAGACAATTTATTATATTATAACTAAAATGTTTAATTGTAAAAAAAAACTTAAACTTTAAAATTTATTTTTATTTTTAAGTATTAAACATGTGTCTTAAAGTACGTTGTTGACTTAACGTCAGTTCTCGACAAATTTTCAAGACAAACGTTTATTTTTTTTAAATTTTCACGACTTATCATAAATTTTTTAAAAGCTCGTAATGTAAAAGCTGAATATCGGCTTTTGGTTCAGAAAGCTCATTTTCCACAAAATTAGCAAAAACTCAATCATCGTCTAACAAAAAGAATAACTAAAGAATATACACTAATGCGACGACACGTGAGTTTTTGGTAGATCAGGGCGATCCTATCCTCATTCTAGCCGTTTATTTTTTTCACCCCAATCCGTCTCTATTTAAAAATTAAATTGAGTGACGGGGCTAGATGGGAAAATTCCCACCACCCCGCTTACATTTTATTTTGCTATTTTTAATTTTAATTTTTTTATATTTTGCTTTCTTTATTTTTATTAAATTAAAATTAATATTTTTCATAAAAATAAAATATTATGAATTTTTATATATTATTTATTAAAAACATTATAATAATAATTATTATTTATATTAGTATAAAAAAAATAATAATAAAATTATTTTTTAAATATAACTTTATGCATTTTTATTATTATTATTTTATATATATGTATTCATATTACTTCATTCAAGTTCGTTTATACCCTCGAAACAATTTATTTCTTTTCGCTCTCACTTTATTTTAAATTAACTTAAATTTCTAAACAATTTTTCTCGACTCTCTTCGAGATTTTCAGAAAATCTCATTCCCTGTAGCTACTAACAACTTGGTCACTCAAAACAAAATTTCTCATTGCCTGGGGACTGACGAAACTTTTCTAGGTCACTAGATTTCACGAGACGAATTTAATCTACAAATCTCAGCCATTATCCGAGATTCAGATAATTTTATGCTCTTCCCTCGAACCCTTATGACAATTTATTATTTTATTAACATTTTACAATTTTTGAAAATTTTTAATTTTCTTAGGTTTTACATAAAGTAATAATACTGAACCTGGGCTTCGATTCAAAATAAACCCAACCCGTTAAAACCCGACAAATTAAATTAAACACGCAGATTAAGAAATGGCATCAGACTTTAACTCAAAATAATCCGTCTCGTCATTATCCCTACTCACTACCTAATCGTAAACAAAACAATCCTACTTAACGCTTATTGTCACTATTCAAAGATTAAGCTCAAAAAGTTCTATTCAAAGATAAGAAAACAAACACCACCTATGTCTCCTCCCCTCCCTCTCCTATCCCTCCATATGTTTGTATTTTTTAACATGAAATCATCCCTCCCATTATTTCGTCTAATCATATATAGGATTTCCTCACCAATAAAAAGTGGTTATATCGCTTCCGATCTACAAGTTACCTCGATTTTCTTGCTTTCTGCTAGTTTATCGTCGACTCTATTACTACAGACAATGTCATATCACATTCAAGATGACGCGTTTCTATCAAACAAGATAAATCACTAAATTACTACCGTCGGGCTTACGCTTAATCGCATATAAAATCTTATATTTTGCATATTGTGATTATCTCAGATAAGATCTTCACTGCTTTTTTATTATTAAGCGATATCAGGTTATTCTTTAATATTTTAATTAGCTTGATTTTATATGTTACGAAAGCTTATTAACAATGGCAGTCAAGTTTTGTTGTCATAGGAGGCATCTTTAAGTACTAAAGTTTAAAAATCCTTATTGAAGAAGGGCTATAGGCCAATGGTGGAATGTTCATACGGTTCAGTGGGAGCAAAACCTTCTTCCTTGGTTCAATTCTCCTCAACTACAAGGGGGAACCTCAGGTCTCAGGTATTACCATCCTATATCAAATCTTCAATTAGTGACAATAAATCAATTCAATGATCGTTAATATATCATAAAACTATAATCATAGATATTCTAATTATAATAATAATATTAAATGTGTAAACTCAATTATCAAATATATAAATTTTTATCCTTTATTGCTTTTAGCCAGATTTACTCTTATATTTTTATCGATATCGTTACTCAATCAATAAATTATTTTCCTCTTAAAAAAAAAACTTTAACCTCATCAAAAGTCATTAAAGAAATTTCATTGTTTTTATGGGATGCCAGAATGCCATGATTCAATTATCATGATTTAAAGATCTTAATAAGCTTTTAATCGACAGCGCCACAAGTTAAAATTGGGCTTGATACTGAGAGGGAATCAGCCTGTTTCTGTTCAAAACAATATCTGTTAACTTTACTATATTATACTTAGTGCCGACGCGCTTTTAAAAAACTTTAATCTGATTCAAAAACACTTAAATGAAACAAAAATTAAGAGTTTAGACTATTCATTTAACAAAGAAAAAAAATTTGAGACACCAAAATATACAAAATTTTAAAATGATATATCATTTATGTAATTAGTCCTAAATTTATTTGTTAAGTATTTGATATTTAAAGTATTGTACAATCATAGCTATTGATGACAAAAAAAAAAAAAAATTGATGTACAAATTAGTTATTGATGTACAATCATACTTGTAAAATATATTTTTACTGAATATGAGTGCAAGAGATAAAATAATTAATTAATTTGAAATTCAAAATAATTATTTTGTTTAATCTTAAAGTAATTTTTTTATATTGTGAAATTAAGTTATTTTACAAAACATATTTAAGTTATTTATGTATTTATGATCTAATATGATTTTTTCATACAATTAAAAGTAACTGTTTTTTTTTTTAAATAATTAAAATTAACTTATTAATATCAATCAAAAATTCAAAATAGCTAAAATAAATCTATTAACAGTGAGTACACGATAAGTTACATTTAGCTAAAAAAAAGAGATCGATTATTTTCATTTTTATTTAGCCAAAAACATATTTTTAATATACTTTTAATTAAGTCATATAAAATATTTTAAGTTGGTTTATGGAAATTTTAGTGATTTAACAAATTCTTCATTCATTAATTAACAAATTTGGGGTTACCCAATGGTCACCTATTTCAAGGATCCGATTTGAAAATAGAAATAAACAAGGTATGTAGAATAAGAAATACACCATTTAAGAAAAAATAATTAGTTTTTAGATAAATATATTAATAAGATATGAAGAAAGAGAAATATATTATTTAAGAAAAAATAATTAGTTTTTAGATGTATTATCTTAATTAATTTTAAGTACTATTTTAATCAATTATTTAAGATAATATCTATAATTAATTAAGATAATACCTAAAGTGATTAAAATAGTAATATTTATATTTAAAAACCAATTATTTTTTTAATATGTTATGAACCATATATTTCCCTTTCCTTTTACCTTCGTTTCCTATATTTCCAAATGATAACTATACTTTTCCAAAGAAAAAAAAACATGATTTTAATATGTCATAACCACGTCCAATAAATAAATATAGTTTTAGCATTATAAAAGTAGAAAGTGATTGCCTGATTGGACTAGAGAAAATTCTTAAATCTACAAAATTTCATGGAAAAGTAGATTGTGGATGTAAAATGGTATATGTGTGGGAGTCAAACAGGGGAGTATTATTGGATTATTACTATTTAGTGTATTATCAAACCTGAAATGAAGGGCAAGAGATTGTTCTCCTTTATCTTTTTCTCTCTCTTCCCTTCTCACTCTATCTGATATATATTCCCAGACGATGCCTTGAAGCAATGGAGCTCTAAAGTTGACGCCATTTGTCTAAAAAAAATATCCCCTGAAAATTTTAAAAAATTGCAGAAAAACACTGAATCAAATCATAACTACAGACTACGGAACCTCGTGGATTCCTCTCCCAATTGTTGCCTCAATTGCCGCTGGTCAGTCTTCTCTCTAAATATTCATTTATGTTTGTCTTTATCGGTGAATCTTTATGTCGGTTTATCCTTTTTTGGGGGAGTGGGTGGTGTTAATTCAAACTTTTGTTGGTGGGTTCTTTGAGTTTTGATCTGTCTTGAAGTGGGTCATGTGGTCTGTTTGGTTGCTGGGAAACCTAAAGCAAAGGGAAGAAAATTTTGGGGTTTTGTCGTTTTCTGGATTAACGTAGTTGGAAAGTTAATTCAGGGAGGATCGATTGTATTAGGCTCAGTTCGGTGGAATTGTTTATTTATTTATTTTTATTGGGCATGGGCATGTCATATAATGGTAAAATCTAAGATTCAGAGAGCGATTTTCTTTAGTTTTCCGTGGATTTCTCGGGAGATAATTGATGGGGTTGGAGTTTTGCTTGTTTTTGAAGATACTGGACTGTTGCTCTGAATAAGCCATCCCTTTGGGTGCTGAGAGAAAATTTGATGGGCGGAAAATAAACGAATCTTTTTGGGTCAAGGAAGCATATAAAATCATCTTAAGAAGGCCAAGGAAAATAAAGTATGATATTCCTTTACCTTTGAATACTTTCTGAGTTTCTAAGTTGAGAATTTAGGTTTCCTCTACAGAACCTACCATCTGTAAATTGTCAATTTGCCCCTTTGTCAATGTTATTTTTGTTTACATTGTTGTTAATATTATTCTTCTTATTACCTTTTTTTAAGGAAAATGGGGGAATCATTGATTACTGATTGGGGCTATGCTCAGCATTGCTTACAGTTTGATTGCTATGAAAATCGAGGAAAATTAAAAAAACTAAAGCTTTGAATAGTTTTCTTTAAGCTATTTCAAACTCACCTCAATTATGTAAAGTAGTTGTACCAGGCTCAGTTAAGTGAGGATTTCTTTTCAAGTCTACTAAAATGAGAAGGAAAAATATGAGATTCAAAGTGGGTTAGGATTTGGTTACTGCATGCAAGAAAGAACTAGATCGGGTTTATGGCTACATTTAATAATATTTGAGGGATGGTATTTCATTTTTATTTTATATGTATGGGTAATTATGAAGAGTATAGGTATTAGTATTGATTTAAGCAAAGTATCAAGTACCTTTGTTTATTTATTTTCTTATTGCCGGCTAATGCTGAAGCACTAGTTATCATATCATAGAATTTGCTGAAGCTTACACCTGATGCATATTCTATTATCCCTCCATTCTTCTTGGAAAAAATTAAGGAAAGAAAAGAATATAGACTTTTGAACTTTTTTCCTTTTAATATTGTCATGGTTTTATGTTCAGAAAGGTGAAAGAAGACAATAATTATTCCGATGTTGCTTCGTCTTATCAGAAATTTGACTTTTAATTCTCCTCATCCTGCGGCCTCAAGTAATTTTGAGTTGGCAAGTACAAGACGGTGAATTCAGAATACAAGTTCAAGTTTGATTTGGGCACAGTTGAAAAGTGTTCTTATTTTAATCTTCCTATGCTTTCTTTGGTTCCTATTTGGTTGGCGGACGTAGATGGCCGTTCCCTCATTGGAACTACATAGTAAAAGTTTTAGTGATATTTACCCATTATTAATGGAGCAACCAGGAAATCAAATTGACAGTGAGCATGTCATTGACATGGCAAGGACTGGTGATGCTTCTTCATCTAATCCATCCAATGATAGACCTTCAACTGGCTTGGAGCTGCTGCAGCATGAAGATAGACCCTCAAGTAGCGCGAGGGTTCCTATTTCTCAACCTTCATTTTCTTCCTCCAATGTATCAAACTCCAGAAATTCCTTCATAAGGAGAGCAGATGCCCGCCGTCGTAGGAGTCCATTGAATTCTGGGTTATGGATTTCTATTGAACTAGCTTTGACCGTGAGTCAGATTATTGCTTCTATTGTTGTTTTATCTTTGTCACAGCATGAGCACCCACATGCTCCTTTGTTTACATGGATTGTGGGTTATGCATCTGGATGTGTTGCGACCCTCCCGTTCTTCTTTACTATCGGGGCTATCGCAACCAAAGTCCTGCTTGATTCGCCTAATCACGCCAGGTTTCTTTCACAGCAATCTCCCTGAGGACTACCTTTTCTTCGAAGAGTGCACCTCAGAAGAAGAGGATCGAGACCTCTACTCCGTCTATGAACAGTCCGGCGGTGGGCGGAGGATTTGAGTGCAAGGTATGAATTTATGTCGCTGATGCTGTTTTTAAGCAGATTGTGTTTATGTTATCATTTTGCAGCCATTGCCTTGTTGTCCTCCTTGAATTGAGAATATTCCTGTTGCCTTTATTGAATAACTGATCATACATAATCGTTACTTAAAAGAAACTTGTTTGTTAATCGCTTGGTTTCGTGTTATTGAAACTGGTTGTATGTCAATACAGCTGTGAAAATTGATAGGTAAATAACAGATCCATTGTTGACTTTAAGGATCATTAGTTAATTTAAGAAAGCAATATATCTGAATCAAGAAATGTTTAGATTTTAGGTTGATATGGATCTCATTATATTATGATTCGTTATTCTTTCCTTTTCTTTCTGCTCAAACAAAAAAAAAAAAGATTTCCTGAAATCAGAAATAATGAATTCCTTGTATTATAAATCAAGAGTATAAAAAGGATGAGGTACTTCAAAGCAGAAACATAATAAAACAGAAGAGTTCCCCTAAAGGAAACCTGAAAGAAAAACCAATATATAGATTGAAGATCCAACTTAATGCAAGACTAAATCCCCCAAGAAAACCTCTAAATAGAAGCATTTGATTCTTAGCCAGAGAATTTACTTACCGGTTTGTTGAGTGTGGAATTCTTAAAAATGACACAACCCCAACTCTATGGACAGGCAAGATATTTTTCCCAATAATGTGTTCAAATCCCTTGGACCTCTTTTCTCTGAGATACCCATGGAGAAAAGCTCTAAGATCCCAGTAAAAAGAAAAAAATATTGAACTTGAGCTTAGGTGCCTGGTGCAGATCCACCTCAGAATTCATCTACACATAATCTTTATTGGGGCTATATATTAATGGGGTGCTTAAGAATTTTGAAGAAATCAAATCCATAGTGGGGGAGACGAAATGCAGTATACTCGAATCCCACTATAAAAATGCCCATATTTCTGCCAAAATGCGTTATTTTTCTCTAGTTGATCATCCATAGTAGAGAGCAGACCACACTCTTAAAGCACCTACTCAGTATTTTATCGCTAAATTATAGCGTATCTCTATCGTGATCTCTAGTCTGTTGAATTTACCTAGTTTACCCGTAAGGATTGGCAAACTAATGAACTCCATCTTGTTATAAACTGTAACTGCTTGATGCAAAAGTCATGGCTAATGGCTCTATAAGGCCTCTTCTGCTTTAAATAGCATAGGTATTAACCCTCTTGTTAGGCACAAGCCAAGTGAAAGCTTTGACCTTCAGTTTTTATTTGTAAACAGTTAAAATGCTAAAAATTAGTAAGCCATTGGCCCTTTCTTTTTCCTTTTTCCTTTTATTTATTTTATTCTTTCTTTGACCTTTCTCTCCCTACTGATGACCCTCCAACAAGAAAACAACACACCCATCCAAATGCCCAGTAGTAATTGATTATATGCATAACTGGGGTTAGTTTCAACATGTCCTTTGAATTTTAAAACAAGGAAGCACAATGCTATATTGGCCTTATTTAGTAAAGCTGGATAAAACTTTCTGCACTAGATGTCATCCGGTGTTTTTAAAAAACTTGTTTATTTCTTCTAATGTTCGAGGAACTATATAGTATATTCTAATGTACTAGAGCAAATTCAAAGGGATTTCCTTTGGGGTGGAGGTTCTTTAGACTAGAAATCGCATCTAGTGAAGTGGGCTACTGTTTGCTTTGACAAAAAAGAAGGGGGGCTGGAAGTTAGAGGCTTTTATAATCTTAACAAGGCCCTTTTGAGCAAGCAAGTGGCTTTGGCGCCATATCGAGAGAGACTCAGCCATGAGTATTTGTTATCAGCCTCAAAATTCTCAAGCTCGGTGCTCTCGTAAGGTAAGGTGAACCTATGGAATAGGAGTTTGGAAAGAGATTAGAAAGGAGTTCCTTTTGCCCTAGTACTTTTTGCTCATTAGGGAATGGCAAGAGAGTTTGTTTCTAGAAAGACGTTTGGTGTGGGGAGGAACCTTTGTCTTTAACTTTCCCCTCTTTGTTTTCGTTGGCAGCCATAAGGAGGCTCTGGTGGCAGATTTTTGGGATCCGGGTCAGGGGGGTGTCCCTCGTTCGGATCCTGCAATGATTGGGAGTTGGAGGAGGTCCAGTTTTTTCTGCATGTCCTTCGAGGAAAGAGAGTTATCATGAATCAAGAGGATGTGTTGCTTATGAAAGATGTCAAGGATGGCTGTTTTTTGGTGAAGCATTTTTTCTTGCTTTTGGCTACGGTTCGGATTCTCTTTTTCCCTTCCGTTTTGTTTGGAACCCTTGGATGCCCACCAAAGTTGGCTTCTTTGCTTGGGAAGCTTCTTGGGGCAAAGTGTTTACTCTAGATCAATTGAAGAAAAGAGGTAGATCTTTGGCTAATAGGTGCTTCCTATGTGGTGAAGGGGAAGAAATAGTTGGCCACTTGTTGATCCATTGTTTAAAGGCCAAAATTCTGTGGGATTTGCTTTTAACCATTTTTGGTGTCAGTTAGGTGTTTCCTCTCTCTGTGAAGGAGACCTTTCTTGGCAAGGTTTTTCGTGAAAGCGTAGAAAGAAGGCTTGGATGTCAACCCCTTTTTGCATTTTTTGGATTTAATGGTGGGAAAGAAACAAGTTTGTTTTTGAGGGTGTGAATACTTCAATCAATAGGATGAAATCTACTTTTCTTTGTAACCTCTGGTCTTAGATCAACTTGTATAGTGTTGAGAGACCAAGGTCGTTGGTAGATTTTTTGTTTTTTGGATGGGTTGTAAACGAGTTCTTTGGTTTTATTTTATTTTTGCTTCCCCTCGGGAGCTGTTTTGTACATTTCCTGTATACTTTGGATTCTCCCAGGGTTTTTTTGGTGGTTTAATATACTTTGCTTTTATCCGTAAAAAAAACATTCTAATGTAATACTATCTTGACTATGTCATTTGAAATGACATAGATCTCTTCACCCCTTTTGATAGATATCGTTTGGCTAAGAGAAATCCAAGACCTATAAAATTTCTGGCACTTATTTCTCTGGTTGATATAGGATCTTTTAGTCCCTCTTCCTCTCTCACCCCTACCATTTCACCCCTAGCAGACATGAAGTTCTCATTGTGTTCAATGGGACTACATGGTGAGATAAACTTCCTTCTAATATATGGTATTATGACTATGGATTGATTTTAATATCGTTCTTGCTTCTTCCGATGTAGATGTTGTTTACTTCTGACGAAAACCTTCACAAATATGACATGGGTCTACATTGTTAAGAGGAGCTCATTTCATAAAAAGTGTTCGAAACTTCTCCCTTTTGCTTTTATGGGATCTCACAATTCCCAATGACAATAATTTTAAAATTCTTTACTTCCCATCAACATTTGATGTTTTGACATATGAAATGGGAATCTTTCCCATGAGGGATGGGGTATGTATTTTCTTCTTAAGAAAAGGAAGGCACTCAGACAGTGCCTTGATGCATTTTATCCAAGAGGAACACTTTTAAGCAGACTTGCTGTTGAGGTTTCTGCAGGCTTTAAAGTCCTTAAGGGTCTGTGTAACAAGGTTTGGATTTTGGCAAACGTATTCGCCTTGTCAAGAAGTGCAATATGAAGCTGTGGGTGAGTATGTGTTTCATGATGGTTGTTCATTTTTCAAGGTCACGTCTCTTGGACTATTTACCAAGGAAGTAAGCCAGCACAGGGTGCATCTTTGGCTGTTTTTTTTCCCAGGATAGAATGCATTTATTTGGTGGATAGTGTACTTACTTCGAATATGTGTTGTTACAGAGCCAACTGATAAGTTGATGACAAATCCAACTTCTTTTTTGAAAAAAAATTTGGGTACACCCATTATGTACCGCATTGTGATATGAATCCACCTTTTGGTTATTGAATGTGCTTTAGCTGACAGAAACTGAGCAGATTCCTCTTGTTGAGGGGAGGTTCCATTGGAATTCTCTTCGCATAGCCAACTCCTTGAGCATGATAGGATATTCCTAACAAAATTGGAGGATCTGATGTCATGCATATTCTCTGTTGTTGAAAATGGGATTTGGGCTCAACCTTTTGCTTTCAACTCCTATATTTTATGAACTAGTATTTTGAAAGTATTGAACTGACATCTTTTGAACAGAGAGGTTCACCTTTATTCTTGATCTGTTGATGGTGGGTTATAATTGTCACTTGTTAACAAAGAATGGTTCTGAAAAACTACATCATTTATCTGCCTACTGAAAAGGAAAAATATACTATGCTTAGCCTTCATTAAGCCTCAATGAGCTGTTTGGAACATCCATTAGTCTGACGAGGAACACTGCTATTGTTTTCCATATGACTTACTATCACTGGCCATTTTATTTTACCCCTAATTGTACATATGTGTGTAGTGGCCACACATCCTAGAAAAGCTCAACTTTTCCCCTTGTTACTGGCAAGATATCCATAGTTAAACAAGAATTACAGCAATACTTAATGAGTAGGTTTATTACTTTGTGGCAGACTAAAGGTGCTGGTTGAATACTTCAAGATGGCTCTGGATTGCTTCTTTGCTGTTTGGTTTGTGGTTGGAAATGTGTGGATCTTTGGGGGGCACTCATCATCCTCTGATGCTCCCAACTTGTACAGGTATTGTTCACTATCATTTATTACATTTTTGTCATTTTCATTGCTCCTTTTGGTAAGAACTCAACCTATTCTTTGATCTCCTCATCAGGTTATGTATAGTCTTTCTTACCTTTAGCTGCATCGGATATGCCATGCCGTTCATTCTTTGTGCTACAATATGTTGCTGCCTCCCTTGTATAATTTCCATCCTTGGCTTTAGAGAAGATCTGACACAGACTAGAGGAGCCACATCAGAATCAATAAATGCTCTTCCAACCTACAAGTTCAAGATGAAAAAAAATAGAAATGGCGATGACAGAGAAGGCAGTTCAGGTGCGGGTGAAGGTGGGGTTGTGGCGGCAGGAACAGAAAGGGAACGTGCGATCTCTGGAGAAGATGCAGTAAGTCTATTTTTCTTCTGGAGCTCCCCACCATGAGCTTCCTTGGTTCATTGTTAACTCTTTGCATTGTGTTGCATGACTGCTGGAAGTGCTTGTGCAGTATCTTTTTAACAAAAAAGCCAGTGTTCTACGTGACTCAGTTGTTAAACCAAACTCCTCATTGGATGAATGGCTCTTGATCGTCATGGAGTCGACAGAGAATTTCATGTTGGTTTCAATCTTCTAGGCGTTTCTAACCTGATGTTTCAGTTGCATTTGTTTCTCGGAAAGTAAATATGAACAATCTGCTTTACTTTGCCTGGGAAAATGCAAAGGAAAGTGAAATAATGAAAGTTTGAGAAGTTGCAAATTCTAGAAATCTTAATCTCATAAAAATTGGAGAACCATGGTAGGAGAAAGTACCAAGTTCAAATTGATCCATTTTTACTTTGCTTTTAGTTTCCTTCCTTTTCACCTCATTTTCTTAGCTTCATAGTTCCTCTCATTTTCAGAGCTACAATTGATTGGTTTGGAGGGGACTGAAATTTATATATCTTGAGTAGCTCTGTCTGATCATTATCGTTCTATTGTGTTGCTTAATTAAACATGCAAAACCATATTAGTCCCATAATGACAACATTGTTTGTGCAGGTGTGCTGTATTTGCTTGGCAAAATATGCAAACAACGACGAGCTTAGGGAGCTGCCATGCTCGCACTTCTTCCATAAGGAGTGTGTGGATAAATGGCTGAAGATCAATGCTCTATGTCCCCTCTGCAAACGTGAGGTCGGTGAGAGCTTTTTAGGTTCACTCTCAGGGTTAAGTATCAACAACTAGTAAAAAAGGCTCAGAAGAGCAATATATATGTCTCTACATGACAATGATATATATATATATATATATATATATATATATATATATATATATATATATATATATATATATATATATATATGTATTACATATTGTATGAATTGGTGCTTCTGGTTTTTTTAGGTTTTGTTCTTCTGATGGTGTGGATGATTGGCTACTTTAAATTCATCCAATATATCTAAATATATGTTTTTTTTTTTTTTTTGGTTGGTTGATCTTTCTAGGTTAAGAAAAGGTTGTAAGATACTGGTTATTCTTGTACCAGGCAAATGCCTTTTGACAGAGTCTGTTATATACAAAAAATTGTTCAATTAGTGGTGCCCATCTTGTAATTCCTTTGATTGGAGTAGAAAGTTGGAGATTTTGCTTTTTTTTTTTCAAGCTTTCTAAAGCAATAAATATTCCACAAATGGTGTATTTCCTATTTTATTTTGCTTTTAGAAAATACTTATAACATAAAAGGTTTTTGTGGGGTTCAACAAAATTTAGAAGGGTGAACTAATTAAAAGGCCTTTTGAAAACCAATAGCTTGTTTGGTTTTTATTTTTGAAAACTATGCGTGATAACATTTTTTGATAACAGTTTTTTAAAACTGTTATTGTTAACTGATTTTAGTGTTTTTTGAGTTCTCCAAAATGAAATCAAATTTGTTTTTCTTTGTTCTTGTTTTTTTGAATAAAAGTCAATTTTCAAATTGTAACCAAAGAGGCTCTAACCCTTCATAAATTTTTTATTTCCCTTCATAAATTTTTAATTTCATTGTGACAAAAATATCCTCATTTATATTTTTTTTCAAAGGCATATTTAAATATATATAAAATGATAAAATAGATAAATAAAATGTTATAGTTATTATTTAATCAAATATTTCAATTTAGAAAGTATTTTTATAAAAAGAAAAATTAATTATAATGTTCTCAAGGGAAAGTGGCTTAAGATTGAGCTTGGTGAACATTTTTATGGATTGAGGTAACTAATCCTACTTATGATATGATAATACGCTGATATCAACCACATTATTTAAAATCAAATTTTGTTTTTAAAACTCAAAATTAAAAATCATATTTGAAAATTCATAAGTATTGGAGGGTTGTTCTCTAGGAGTGTAGTAAAATAGTTTTACAAAAAAAATAATTTTAATATATTTTTAAAAAACAAAAGGAAACATATTTTTAAAAAGTTATAAGAAGTGAATCAATTATAATTGATCTCGTTCCTTTTTCTTTTTACGTTTCTTTTAACTTTTCTAAAATTTACTAACTTTTAAAAATAGTTTAAAATTTAAAAATTGGTCTGGTTGGTACTAAAATCTAAGACGATTTTTTATTTAATATATGATATATATATATATATACATATATATATATATATATATATCAGTGGTCAGTAATAAAGCTCCCAAAAGTACACAATAGAGTACAAGGGAACGCCATCACACTCTCACCTATACTCCCATCCTGCCCAAAATCCCACCAAAGCACTCTAAGACACCTACCCCACGCCCACGTAAACGTAAAGAATATTTCATCCTACGAAAGCAGCTGAAACCTCATTTTTTCAAAAAAACCAATTTATCTTATTTCTAACCACGCCTGTGAACAGTTATGAGCCGCCATCCAAACTCTCTTCCTTTTTTTTCCAACACTAGCTGCCATGCCAGTTATGTTTGTCAACCGCATTTTATAACACCCAAATTAACTCTTCAAGAATTGCCAAAAAAGATCCTATAACATCCCTAGCTCGAACAAATTCGATAAGCAAGCTGGCTTATCATTTCCATTCTCTTCACACATAAAAAACACTTGCTTACTTCAGTTTTAATCCCCCTCCTCTTCGCTTGGTCCAACTGCAGTTGACCTTACCCCGTAAGCTTCCCAGCGAAAAACTCAATTCGGGGAACGACGTATTTCTGGGGAGGATCTACTAGCAAATCTTATGAGAAAACATCACCATTTGATACATGCCTAACCCGAAAAACCATCTGCACGCACTTTTTAGCAAAAGACTCCATCCTCTGAATGCACTCCAATCTTCTCACAAGGTAAAAAGAGTTAACCTTTCCACCTCTTCCATCTCCCAATCAATGGTGTCTGGGAAGAAAGACCGGCACCAAACCCCAACCTCCACCGACAAACTTCAAACATCCGCTACCTCGTGTCCTTTGAGCTCTCGCTTGTTGAACAGAGCGGGAAGACATGGTCAAAGACGGCCTCGTCGCACTGTGTGATCATTTAAAAACCTAAATTCTCTCTACCATTTCCTGTGAAGGAAATAACATTTTCGGTATGAAAGTTCCATTCTTTCGACGCCTTTCCATAAGCCAAGCACCATAACCGCCGCTTCGTTTTTGCTTTTTAACACTACAACGCTTATCACTGGAAATAGCATTTGCTAAGCAAGACTTATTTTATTCTAAACTACTTTATAATTGCCTTTTTCTTACTTATAATTATTATTATATTCTAAATTGCTTTATAATTTTTTTTATTGATTAAATGGAAGTTGAGCCAACAAAAGTTAGTTGGTGTTTATTTTCTATTTGAATAAAAAACAATTTTATTTTTTTATTCGACTAAAAATCAAACATCTTCTTAATATTTAAGTTTAACAATCGGTGTAATTAGAATAAAGAAAAGAAAAGTAGTAAAAGTAAGTTATGGTTTAATTGTATTTCATATACAGATAATTATGCTTTTTGAAAATTTAAGAATAACTAGAAATATGCAAAGTGAAATCTGAAAAAAAAAAAGAAGAACTAGAAGTTCAAATTAATCAAAACTATATTTACATATTTAAATAAAAGCTTCGATAATGTTTATTTATTTTTTAGATGAATCGGAATTTGAAAGAGAATGGTTCCAATTAGTCAAAGCTATATTATATCTTAATATTTATACATTGAAAAAAGCTTTAATCATTTTTATATTCTGTTTAAATTTAACTAAAAAAATCTGAATTATTATTTTAATAAAATTAATAATATTTATATGAGCACAAGTCGTTTTTATTTCTTTTAAGACTGGGATTAGATTTAATTAATAATATAATCGTTTTTATTTCTTTTAAGATTGGGATTAGATTTAATTAATATTATAAATAATTTTATAATATAACTATTTTTTTTTTTGAAGTAAATAATATAACTATACTTAAATTACGAGTAAAAATAAGTTGAAAGTATATGTCTTAACGTTCCTCCATAATAATTTTAACCGTTAAATAATGGCTTATATCAATCTTATAAAAACTAAAACATGTGAAGAAGTAAAATAACGGTGTTAAATAATGGCTTATATCTATCTTATAAAAACTAAAACCTGTGATTAACTAAAACAACGGTGGATGATTTTGAAGAATAGATACGTTAATCTAAGATCTTGGAGTTTATTAGAGGTTCCGTTAATTTAAGAAATTATTGGGATTAATTAAGTTAGTTTAATCAATTACGATTATAAAGAAACTAAAATAACGGTAAGATGGTGAGGTATTTTCTAGTTTAATTAATAGACTCGAATTTGAGTTTTGAAAATACGTTAATATTTTATAAAAGCTTTTATTATCTTTATAATCCCTTTCAACTGGAATGAAATGTCTTTAGTATATGTATGCGACTTTTTGAAACACTTCTTGACCCTTTTGAAACACTTATTGACCCGATAAAAAAAATAGAATCGCTCTCATTTTTTCTAAAAAGTAATTATTATTTTAAAAATAATTTTTAATGAAAAAAATTATAGAAAAGAAACATTTTGATTTTCGTGGCTTTGAGAAATTGCAGTGTGAGCATGTTTATCTATCACACGTGTCAAACCCAGACCCTTCATGAAGCGCTGCTCCATTTTTGCCACGTAGGCCTTCACTCTTCTAGGGTTTTTATTGTCCATCATTTCATTCCAGACTCAGAATTCCCAAGTTCCAAAAACCTAATCTCCGATGCAGCCGACTCGCTTCTTCCTCTTTCCTCCCTGCATTCTCCGCCGCCGATACTGATCAGGTACTCCTAATCTCCAGATTTGACCTATTACCGGCTGTGCTGATCTAGGGTTTCGATTTGTTTGTGCGGATCAAAGATTTTCTTTTCTTTTTTACTCGTTTTTAACTGATGCTGTGGTGATTTGTTCTGAAGCTAGGGTTTTCTTTCATCTTGATTTTGTGAAGATCGTTTGCATCTGTGTGAAAAGATGTCGTATTTATTTCGTTCTTTTTATTGTTTCTGTGTTAAATTTTCCGATGATTGTTGAGTTGTTTATTTGTTTATTTTTATTTGTTTTTATCTTCGTCTTCAGCCTTCTATGTCTAAATCTGTGAAATTGGGTGTGCCTGAGTTTGATGCTTGATGGTCACGTGTGAGATGGATTAGGTTTCCCGAAGAATGAAACTGGAAAAGTTCCAATCCACATCTCCTTTTCTAGTAGTTTTTTTATGGTAGAAAAGTTAGTTCTTTGATATATATATTTTTCTTTTTTAGAAACTTCTGTTGGGAAGTGAACTTTGATTCCTGTAATACCGAAAATTTATTGCGGTTTAGGCCACCTAGAGAGAAGATACATTGATTTTCTATTTATCCGTTTGGATCCAATTCCTCTTGTCGTCTTTTTTGTCCATCTTAAATATCGGGTATTATGTTAGGCTTGATGTTATTGTGCAATTTTACACGGTTTTTTGGGCTTACTTGTTTATGATGATTTTCTTGGTGTATGGAGGCTACCTCTGATATATCTGTAAACAATGTAGATAAGGTAGTCTAAACTTTGGCCATGTCAAAGTTTTAAATTTGAAAAACAAGCCATTTGTTATGGATTCAGTAATTGTGGGGAAATAAATTGACTGATTCAGATAGCCTGTGGTTCCCATGTTTTTATTTATAAATAGAAGTATCATTCAGCTACCCGAGTGACAAATAGGATTGCTCTTTGGCTGCTTACAAAAGATGAAATCGTCATCTAATATAGCTTGGTTTTTTCTTTTTAGCTCTGTTCTAAGCATAGGCTTTGTTCCATTCAACCTGAACTGGATGCAACTTATTCATGTATGCCCATTTTACTTGCATTTGAACCACATTTTTGGGAGATCTAGAAGTAATGAAGCTGATGAAAGATTCTATAATCCCAATTTACTTCATTGTTCCAGATGAATAGTAGTTTTTTCATGATTTTTTTACTTAGCAGCAGCTTCTTTAGCACAGTTTCTTGTATAAATAAAGTTATGCCTTTTACTTGCTTGTTTACATGTTCATATTAGTTTCAATATATTTTGTTGAAGCCTGTTGCAACTCATGGAAAATTAGGTTTTTATGTTTCTTGGTTCTCAGATCATATTTTGAAATTGAAGTTTGTGATTATTATTATTATATTATTATTATTATTATTATTATTATTATTATTATTATTTGTTGGCTTAAGTTAGATGGTGTTATATAGAATTGTGAACTATGCATTTCCAGAAAAGGGCTGATGTGCATGGAAATATTGAAGGTTGCATAAAAAATGTTGGTAGTATGTAAGAGATTCCTGAACTTAGTTTTTGGAGTCTTGGACAAGTATATAGTTGGATTAATTTAGTAAATTTAGCTGCCAACATTTTCAATTGTATGTCATTTCTACTGGTTGAGAAATTATTAATTCTGTTAGTGTCTGTGATCCTACACGATTGATGTCATCATTCACTTTGTTCTTAATTTTTGGGACTGAATTACTTGCCCCTCATTATTAAGGTGTTACATTTTTTTTCCACCAATCGTTGTAATTGTGTGGTTTTGAGGGTTTGTGGCCAAAGCAGGCATAAATTTTCTTCTGAATGTAGATTCTTTTTGTTTTTGGTTCAGTGGTGATTGAACATGCAGCTTATGTGAATTTAGTTTGCTAGGTTGAGGAGCTCCTTGGAGGTTCATATTGCAGTTGTATTTGCATATGTTTTATGGTGCTAGCTCAGCATGTCCAACAATCTTGTATCGGAGCAGTTGTCACTACCTAACCAGCAAATGACACAGCTGGAACCCACCTCCAACAACTCGTCAATACCCAACATGCAAATGGGACAAATTGGAACCTTGCCCAACAATCAGGGATTACAGCACCTATCAGTATCAAGCAAGCAAATGGAACTGCTGGAACCTTTATCTTGTGCTCATGTGTCTCCAATGATACCTGTATCAAGTAACCATCTGGGGCAAATAGAACCAAAGGCTGGTAATCTGGTGGCACAACAGTTTTTAATGCCAAACAGGCAACTGGAAGTGGTGGATTCAAATTTGAGTAACCTTGGATTACATCAATCTTCAGTACCCAGTAAACGGAAGGCGCCAATGGAACCTATCTCCAATAGTCCTGGAGCACAGATATCAATGACTAACAAGCGGGTAGCACATATGGAGCATAGACCATGGTTACAGCAATTATTCGTTCCCAATAGAAAAATACCAGGGCAGGCTGCGCCCAGCACTCCTGGTTCACAGCAATTACCCGTACCGAATAAGAAAATGATGCGGACAGAAACCATGCCTCGTAAAGCTGTTCCTCAGCAAATAGCAACCCCAAAAGGTCAAACCACCCAGATGCAACCATCTCCCAAGCTTCGACCAGAGTCTTTTGAATCTGTGAGGTCTAAGCTGAGGGAATCATTAGCTGATGCATTGGCCTTGGTTTCTCAGCAGCAAGATAAACCTCCACAGTTGGAAAAGAATCCTAAAAATGAGGCTACCAATACAAGCATTCAAAGGCAGTCACAGGAGGACTCTGAGCCTGCTGAATCTGCCTCTACTGTTGTTAGTGCTGTTGACCAGGTTTCTGAAAAGCCTAGTGAGACTTTAGCACCAAAAGAAGGTTGTTCTCCTCAGAAGTGCAATGATGGTCAAAGTGCATCCCAGGAAACTCTTACTACTGAAAACAGTGGGGATTTTGCTCAGACCTGGAAGTATGATAAGCAAGATTTCCAATTGAATACTTTGTTGCCTGATGCGGAAAGTTCTTTTAGTGATAACTTCTTTGTCAAAGATGAACTTCTACAGGGAAATGGGCTTTCCTGGGCAATGGATCTAGACATGGAGGTTCCAGGACCAAAGGAAATTCCAACTGCCAAAAATGAAAATTTGGTAGGTAAAGAGGTTGTAAGCGAGGGGCAAAAAGCAGTTCAATCTCCACAAACTTTGGCATTTGAAATTGAAGCTGAACTCTTTAAATTATTCGGAGGTGTCAATAAGAAATACAAGGAGAAGGGTAGGTCACTTTTGTTCAATCTAAAAGACCGCAATAATCCAGAGCTGAGGGAAAGGGTTGTGGCTGGTGAAATTTCCCCGAAACGGTTATGTTCTATGACTGCAGAGGAACTTGCTTCAAAAGAACTCTCTGAGTGGCGAATAGCGAAGGCAGAAGAACTTGCTCAAATGGTAGTTTTGCCTGACTCAGAAGTAGATATCAGGCGATTGGTGAGGAAAACACATAAGGGTGAGTTCCAAGTAGAGGTTGAGCAGGATGATGGTGCCTCAGTGGAGGTTTCTGTTGGAACAACTTCACGCACACATGTTAGAGAAAGATCCAAAGAGAATGAAGCTCGTCAGCCATCTGAACCTGATGGAACCAAAACCAAAATCAAAACAAATCTTCTAGAGGAAAAAAGTAGTTTAGGTCAGAAGGATCCTCCTTGTAGCCTTACTATTCCTCCTAATGAAGAGCCTGATTTGATGCAAGGGCTGATGGGAGATGAATTTAAGGATGAGGCATTTCTACCTGCAATTGTGTCTCTGGATGAATTCATGGAGTCTCTTGACTCTGAGCCACCATTTGAAATTTTACCAGTGGATGCTGAGAAAGTGACACCTACTTCAGACAAGGGCAACGCAGAGGTTAACGAATCTCCAAAAGTCACCGATAGTACAGTAAACAACCCTTATAAAATGCATGAAAAAGATGCAAAATCTGATGCTAATGAGAAACCTAATGATGGTCATGTACAATCAGAAACCTCCTTGCCAGGTGGCACATCAAAGGGTAACAAGAAATCAAGTCACACTCATACACAATCGGAAAGTGTTCCTCTTGTTGACCAAAAGAAGGGTGACTATGTCTGGGAAGGCTTACTTCAGTTGAATATCTCGTCTGTGGCAACAGTTGTTGGTTTCTTTAAAAGGTATACCTTTGCTGTCAAATTCTATTATTCCTACTTGTCACATGTTATTTCCTGTCATGAAATTGCTCTAAGTTTCTTCGACCTTATATGCCTGCGTTGGGTTATCTTAATAGTGTTTAAGATGTATTTGCAGTTTGAAATATCAGCAATTATACCAGCATCAATCTCTTCTCTGGGAAGGCAATTTATCAGACCTGCTTTTGAACATATCATTTTATTAATTGGGTTGGAAATCTCTTCCCTAAACCCACCCACCCTCTTATTGCTGTCTGGGTTAAACCTATTGAAATTGAAATGTTTATGCAAGCAAGTAATTGATTCTTGCGGTTGTCTACTAATTGTTATGCTATATTCATCTCCGCCGAAGAAGGGAGATGTTACATAGTATAATTAACCCCTAAGCAAAAGCACCGTGTCCACTCGTCCAATGTCATCATTTGATTAGCTCCTATGTTTCATGCTATGAAGAACCAATGATATTTGGTCTTGTAATTTTGCAATTGCGGACAGTATTCATAAAAATTGTGTTGAGTGGGTTTAATGATGAGCCTTTTTAGGGTGTGATGGAGTTTACTAGTAAAATTCATTATTCTGATGTCCTGTCTAGCTATTTCATGCGTTATTAGCAAATGAAAAATGCTTGTTCTTAGTTTTTTCTGTGGATCACATGCCAATTATTTCAAGGTATGAAACTTTCACATTGCTTGTTTGAAGCAATGTATTTTGCCTTCTTTGATGGAGACTTGCTTTCCCGTGATATTACTACATTTATTTCTACTGTATTTCTTCCACCTAGTGGGTTTTGTCATTTGGGTTATTTTTTAAACTTTTTTACTCATCCTTGATGAATTTCTTGTCCACAATGTACTCTTATCCTTCTAAGATAAATGAAGATAGTTGCTGTTACTCCACAAAAAAAAAGAAAAAAAGAAGCTCTTTTTCATCCTTGTTTTAATAATACTACCAAGCAGTTTAGTTTTTTGAGTTTATAAATGTGTTACCCATGGCAATACATTGGTTGAATAATGAAGTTCTTGAAAGGGATATATACCTCTTGATTTCGAGTTGTCTATGGCTTCTTGCTGATCTGATTTTCTTGTTACAGTGGTGAAAAAGCATCTACAAAAGAGTGGCCTAGTCTTCTTGATATCAAGGGAAGAGTCAGACTTGATGCATTTGAGAAGTTCCTCCAAGAGCTTCCCATGTCCCGGACTCGTGCCACCATGGTATCGCAAGTTCTTCCCCTTTTTAGTATTGTAATTGAGCTACTTCTTGTCCCAGTTTTATGCTGCTGTTCTGTCAATTCCTGTCCACTGTTGATGCGGTGCTCGCCCTTCCCCTTCCCATTAATAGTTAATCACATTTTTTCTAGAATAATGCGAATGTATATCTGTTTTTCCGGGCATGTGAGAACAAATATAATGGAGGAAGATGAATATTTCTTTGTTCTAACGAACAAGTTGTTTCTTTCAAGGACATTAATTTTAATGCTCACCATAGTAAAAACCAAGCGGAAACAAATTCTCCGAGTCGGTAACTTTTTTGAAAGAACGAAAAGCATGATTAAAGTGCAGACCATATTAAATTGTGAAGCAGTCCGAGTTTTCCAATCTATAAGAGACCGTTTTACATGGAAAAATAGAGGAATGAAAATAAGTAATTGATGTAGCTAAAGAGTGTTAAACAAGTAAACAAATAATCACAACCATAGGGACATTCAAAAATCATAAACAATGTGACCTGCAGTATCTTTAACAATCTACAACAGATAATGACGTATTTTTGTTGTTGAAATTCTTGTACTGTAGGTTGTCCACTTTGCTTGGAAGGAGGGGTCCCCGGAAAATGGACGGGCGAACCTTTGCGAGGTAACAAACATTATTACTCGTCCCTTACCCAGTATGATTTTAAGTTTTGTATGTCTTGGCCTGCAACTGCAACTGCCTTCATACTCACTTTGGGGGGCGTGTGCAGGTGGCTGATTCATATGTTTTGGATGAGAGAGTAGGGTTTGCTGAGCCAGCTCCTGGCATGGAAATTTACTTTTGCCCACCCCACACAAGAACACTGGAAATGATCAGCAAACACCTTTTCAAGGACCAGTCTGAGACTACTACTCTTAATTCTACTACTGATAATGGCCTAATTGGTGTTGTTGTATGGAGAAAAGCTCATTTAACTTCTTCAACCATATCACCAAACTCATCTTCACTTCATAAACACGGCTCTAAGAAACAACACTTTTCAACTAGGAGACAACATGAAAAAGATGCTACTACTACTACTAATATGAACTCCAATTTCATGTCTGGACCCACCCACTCTCTGGGCTCTGCTCCCAACCTACCTGAACCCTCGATGATGATGATGATGATGATGATATTCCTCCTGGGTTTGGCCCTGGGGCCTCCCGGGATGAAGATGACCTGCCTGAATTCCAATTTTCAGGCAGTTCAAACACATCATCGACAACAAATCTTTCTAGCCAAAACCACCATCGGGGCCCAGGAGTGGCCCCCTTTAATCAGCCTGCCCAGAACGCATATCGCCCGGTAGAACAGATGAGACAGTTGATTCAAAAATATGGCCAAAGTGGATCCCTACCAATATCAGGTAACTGGAGAGAGAAAAGCAGATTAATAGGGCATGGAACTCAGCCATGGGCTGGGACTGGTGATGACGATGACGATATACCGGAATGGCAGCCGCAACCCCCTCAACAGAATCTCCAGCCCCCACAACCAACGCCTCCAATTTATAGCTTTCAGCAGATGCCCCAGCAGCAGCCATTAGTACCATTACAGTCCATGCAACAAAATCCTCCTACCCTACCATGGCAGCATCAGCAGCAGCAGGGTCCTGTTCCTGTTCCGGGTCCGGGTCCTTGGTGGGTGCCTCCGTCTGGTCCCCAAGGTCCGCCTCCGGTCCAGTATCCCGGGACCGGGACTGGGCAGACCGGCATGAATTGGAGACATGATGTACCTAGAAGCAGAGGGTTTTAGCTTCTTGACGTTGTTCTGTAAATCCTAACTTGTTTTTACCTTTAGACATGTTCAGTTCTGTACATGGTATGGTTGCTTTAGTTCTAACAGGTTTTTTTTTTGGACTAGGAGGTTTTCTTTAGAATAAGCACTTACCAGTCTTAGTTAAATTTTGCGTTGAGCTGTTTTCGATTTGGATCCCTTTGCTTTTTCATTGGTTAGTTCTCTTTTACTTGCCCATAGGAAATAAATCAAAAGGACAGAAGATAAAACAAAAAAGCTGTCAAGAATTTAGTTTCACAATGAAGTCATCTCGTGGGCCACAGCGGAATAAAAGTACCCCTCGGTATATTATTATTACAATGGTGGTTTCACAATTGCTTCATGAATGCCTTTTTTTTTTCTTGATCTTGAACAATTAAAAAAGGAAAAGAAAAACTTTTCCTTTTATGATTTGTTTTCGATAGTTAGATTAAGACTTTTAGTTACAAATGTTAATAAATAAGGTATAACATTGGGGCCACCATGTTCCGTTCTCTTTGGTTGAATTTAATGCAAGCTTTGTTCATCCATTTTTTGTATTCTTTTCCACGATACTGAATTTCTTCCAATTATCAAGATTTTTTTAGTAAAATGTTAATAATATTCCTATGCTTACTAGGGGTCTATTTATTCTTGTTTTGAGAACAATTTTTGAAATTGCATAGAACAACCTTTTTGTGTTTTTTGAAAACTGTTATTGATAACAGAGAACGGTTTTCAAAAATATTACCAAACAGGTCCTAAGAATCCACGCTTTTAGTGAAGCATAAAATGTAAAGCAGATGATAGAAATTATGAAAAAGAACAATCAATCCAAGATAAATACATGAAGCATTTGCCCACCCCATACATGATAAAACTTTCGATGAATATCCAGATAAAGAGAATTATAAGGGAGAAAAAAAAATTTAGAAAAGAAAACAAGAAACCCTCTAGTGGAACTGGGTTCTTCCCATCTCTAATAAAGCCCGGCATGGCTCTGAGGCAAACGGGAGAAACACTATAGAATAGAATAGAATACAAAATTCAATCAACAATTTAGAGCCGAGGCTTTGATCGGTATGTGTATGATGGCATCTTGTTACAATCTCATGCCTTGATCGGAATCAACCTCCCAAGGCACGTCGGAGCCCTGCACGTTGCTCTGACGTCAACTTTGTCGGGAACTTCACTTCGAATTTGATCCTCAGGTTACCCTTGTTACCAGGTTCCTTCGAAATTGGCATTCCCTCCTTAGGAACAACAAGTTCATAACAAGGAAACACAATTTCTGTAACTGGGATTGTTAGGTTTCGGCGATCCAGGGTAGTGAGGGTTACAACAGTCCCTGCAAGTGCCTCTGCCAGTGATACCTTGTAGTTCATGACTAGGTCGTTGCCGTCTCTCTTGAAAACGCTATCAGGCTTTTCATCAACCACAAACACAAGGTCTGCTGGGAGCTGGTTCGGCTGTTGATTCCCTTTTTCTTGAAAAAGGCATTTTGTTCCCTTCTTCCACCCCGGCTTCACTTCAATGATCAATATTTCTGTTGCTGGCGCTACCTGACTGGAAATAATCAGGAGAGACCATTGTTGTTATAGTTTAATAGTCTTTTGTTGCATTCCTCTTACTCAATGTATACATATATATATATATATAGATCATAAGCAAGAATAACTAGACATACGGCATTGTAAATAGGTTATCAGCAAGAAAGTTAGATTGGGATGCACATCTATGTGGAAAAACAATCATAGTAAGGAATGTGAAGAGGAGGGTAGTTGTGAATGGTTTCCGAGCATGATGTCAATTGTAGAATGCTGCGATAAGCAATGAGAAAAAATAAAGTGAAAACAATTGGTTTTTATAAATATAAAGGAAAACTCAGGAAAGGCAAGGACTTGCAGTTTTTTCTTTCTCCCAATAGACGGGTTGAATTTAAGTAGTAGACTTAAAACATCTTCGTCAAGGTCTACCTGTTGCCAAGGCTGGGGATGGTGTTCATTGTATACTAAAACATTTTAATCCAATGATCCACTAGTATGAAACCAAAATTATACTTATGGGTTTTTATTATGCAACAAAAGGGACCAAATATATGAACGGGGGATGTAGAAATTTTATCTCATGCAAACAAGATGATAGAAAACAGTCCCTTTTGCCTCTTGTGTGAGCAGCAGCAGCAGCAACACAAACACAGAGAAAAGAGAGGATAAGAAAAAGGAAGAACTTCCAGTTCATATATTTTGAAACAAGTACATAATTTGATTCTATAAACGAAAAAATTGTTGTAATTGAAGATGGGAAATAATGAAAACATTCAATGATCAAGTTTGATTGGGATACGGAAGATTCGCCTAGAGGAAGTTGCAACAAGGTATAACCTCATCCTCCAGGACTACAACAAATGTTATGTGAAGTATTTGGCTAATGGCCTTACCTTGTTGAATTTTCCCTATAAAATTTTCGTCGAACTTACAGTTATATGTAACTGAACACACAGATTTGTTCATCCAGCTCTATAACGTTATTGTCCAAAGCTATGAATAAGTGAGATTTTGATCCTAATTAACCCTTGAGAGAAAAACTTACCCAGTAGCATCAACAACAGTCCTGGAGATCTTCATTTTCCTTGTTGATCCTGTATACAGCTCTGCAAGGGTGCACGGCAAATTGTTTTCCACAGCAGGCGGTTTCTTAGGCCTGGCACTACCTACACTGCCTTCGTTAAATGAACAAAAAGTACTATCACCAGCTCCAAATCCCCCAAACGTGCTTCCTCCTTCTGAATGGAATCTCGTGGACCTTCCATGTGCTGCTGATCCGAATCCGAAAGGATTATTCCCAAAGAATTCAGCGAAAATGTCCTCAGCATTCCGAGGAAAATACCCATTTGCATCCCCACTCCCATTTCCAAAGGGGAATCCACCACCACTGCCAGGAGGTGGCATGTCTTTCAACCCTTCTTCACCAAGCTGATCATAAATCGCCCTTCTCTGAGGATCACTCAAAACCTGCATTAATGGAATCATCAATTTTAACAACTTTGAATTTCTCAATCCCCAGAAACTAATGGGAGAGCTTGAAAAAGGTATCATAAATAGTTTCTGAAAATCTAAAACAAAATCACATTTTTTTTCCTTACCTCTATTTTCAGACCCACCAAAGCATCAGCATTAATCAGAAAACAAATGGAGTAAAAATTGAAAGAAACAGAAACATGGGTCCTAGGAGAGGAGGGTTTGGGAAGAAAAACTTTTACTTCACAGCATGCCTAAATCTGCTTAAATTTGGTCTGATTTTCTTCATTGCTAAGGTGGATGATATAATTGAATGACTTCATTTTGTGTTTCCATTGATTTGAAACCCAAAAAACAATTTCTCTTTTTCCTCTTTCTGAGCATCCAAACAGGCTGAAAGGCTCTACATATATAAACACAGAAAAAGAAAATTAATAAATTAAAAAAAAAATCAATTGCCTTTTCTTCCCGCTCTTACTTCCATTTTCTCAGCAACCAAATGGACATGATAAGGTTTGAAATTTAAAACCATAAAATTGAAAAAAAAAAAAATACATACAAACAATCCAGAAGGCTAATATTTTATTTTCCTTCCTCTTACATCAATTTTCTGAGCAACCAAACAAGGGCCCAACCCCCAAAAATTGAACAAAGACAGAAGAAAAAAAACGGAGGAAGAAGAAAATTAAAAATTAGGAATGAAACCTCATAAGCTTCAGAGATTTGCTTAAACTTGGCTTCGGCCTCCTCCTTGCTATTCTTATCAGGATGCCATTTCATAGCCAACTTTCTGTATGCCTTCTTGAGATCTTCATCCGTTGCATTCTTTTCTACCTTCAACACGTTGTAATAATCCAGCCCCATTTTGATCCCAAATCATTCAAAAACAAACAAAACCCTAATCACCAAAAAAAAAAAAAAACTTTGATCTTAATTACAATTCCATAATTCAAGATCATGAATCAAAACACTATCTTCCATTCTCATTCCATCTTCAAACCATCCCTTTACAAATAAATAAACAACCCTTCTATATGTATGATTTCGTCTCTTTCCTCTGTCTAGATCATCATCAAAATCAAATTAAATCCAATCAGAATATTCTTAATCTAGGTTAAGAAAATATTACTTTCATCCTCCTTCCCTCTTTCTCTCTATCTCTAGGTTAACCAAAAGAAGCCTTAAAATAACCGAATTCAGGATTGGGTTTCGAAAAGCGCAAGTGATGGATTTCAATTTTAGCCTTTTCTCTAAATTTTCCCCTTTTTGGCATTCACAACATCCTACCTAATTGCATCAAAATATAAATTTCTTTAATTTTTGTTCTAATTTTAACAATAAAACAATAAAATAATAAAAATAATTGGTTTTGACTTTCCAAGAAAAATAATTTAATTATAATTTAACGTCTTTGGTGGATCCATGAATTCTTATACTCCAAGAAAATCATTTCTTACATGCCATGCTCCCCACCAACATTGAAATTCACGATGATCATTTAAAAATAAAACTTACAAATCCCTTTTTTTTTTTTTTTTCAAATCAAGAAAAACCCAATTACCCTTGATGTCTAGCCTATCTCAAAGTGGTAATGGAGATGGGATGAATTTACGAGAGAATGGGAATGGGGATGAACGTACGAGAGCAACACTCAAGCTAAAATCCTTATAACTTTTCCCTTTATTTTCTCTTATTTTCCACCTTAGTTTTAAACAAAAGTAGTAAGGAAAATATTATAATATTTCTTTAACATTTTCTTTTCTTTATATTTTTCATATCATTCAAACGTAGAAATAGAAAAAGGATTTTACATAGTATTTTTTCCCTTCTTCCCTAGCATTTTCCGGGAACCAAGCATAACCTAAAATTCAACATACTGTTTAAAATTTTTAATAGCTCAAATTGGAAATGAAATTGGCACGAATTTGGTGACTTGGTTATTATCATTATTATTATTTTATATATAATTTGTCTTTAGTGTCCAAACAATCCCTACAATGCTATTGTTCAGATTGGAAAAAGAAAAAAAATAGATACAATGGTTTGATGATGGTGTACAAGTTTTGGCTGGAGAGGAGAGATTGGTGACACCCTTGAAAAGTAGGTAGTCCAAATCTTTAGAGACATGTCTATTTCATCGACCCTCTCTTTGAGACAGTGCCCAGATTGTTATGTCTTTCGTGGGTTGGAACTTACCCGAGAAGGAATTTTGCTCTCAGCTTGACCACCATCTTTGCAGATCAAACAGATTTGGAAATCACTTCCATAGCAAGCAAAGGGACCTTCATCTCTCAGCTTGGGCTTTGAGAAGAAGAAGGAAGGTCTAGAGTACAAAAATGTTGCTGCTCTATTAGTATCTGTTTGGCTGTTCTTCCACACCGGTAAGTCTAGGAGATTGATTCTCCCCAAGGCCATTCTTATTCCTTTGTCTCGGAGATGATTCTACCATCTCTGCAGCGTAGGAGACTGAGGAAATCTGCATGCGGGCGATGCTATGGAGGGAGGGAGGGATGGAGGATGATCCTTGCTGGTAATTTACAACACATCACATTTCAATCATCCTAGGAAGCCAATATGTTAAAGATCATATTAATGACGAATAAGAACCCTAACAGAAGTGCAGTAATGAAACTGGCATGGATAAAAAGGTTGTACCTGTTCAGAAGGAGATGCATTGGACCAAGAAACATGACCAGTGTCTCTACAGAAACAACTGTTTGTAGTTTACTCCAAACAGTAATATCGGGTCCTGAAACATAAAGAAATTTCTAATGATGTTTAGTAGTACCAGTCTGATGACTACAAAACACAAACTGTCATCACTATGATGAATAATAATATTAAAGCTCATTTAGTTTCTTGATGCTGGCAAAAAAAAAAAAAGGAGAGAAGGAAAGGAGCAATCAAGGAGTATTAGCATGTGAACAGACAAATCTAAAAGAACACATAATGACCAACTAAAAATGTTAAAACTATTAGAATATTCAAGTTGATACCCTGAGAGGTGTAGACTACAGAAACAACAGATTTAGAATGACACCCAAACAGGTAGTCCACTGGAATCGAACCTGTTCACTGTAATGGCATTAATTTTGTAGACAGAATATCATGAGTGGGTCGTTCTGGTGTTGTTTTTTGGAGGGTATTTTTCCTTCCGTCAGTCACTTAAACCATGGTATTCTGGCGTCCCAAGAGATAACCTCATTCTTGTTTCTCTGGAGAGTGTAGCAATCCCGCCATTTTAGCCCACCAACTCAAGTAAAATGTTAAGCACAGTACATCTATCAAAAAAAAAAAAAGGAAGTTAAAGCATAATGAAAGAAATGGGTAATAGCTTTTACGTTAACCATTCAAGGAAGTTTATGTAGAGCATAAAATGGATATGTAGTAAGAACCCTTTGGACAGCTGTACCTGTTTGAGTATTCTCACAGAGATCCTTGTGAAGGACAGCTGGTTTTGATTTAAAGACCATATGGGCATATGACATGGTCATGGTGAGGAAGTGTTGCAAGAACTGATATCGAAGACATTTAACTTGCTGTTCCTCCATTATGAGTCTCTTTTTCACGGTTTCCACACATCACAAACTCCAGCAGTTTTGATATCCCAGGGAATCTCTTCATCCAACCTTTTGAAATTGCTTGTTTCAGAATCTTAATAGAAACAACATCTGGTTCACATCCATTCATAATCATATCTTTAAGTAATGAGAAAATATCCAAAAACTTGCCTCTTTGAAACATTGTGGCTAATATGGTATTATAAATAGCAACAGTTGGAGCAAGTCCATTCTCTAGCATATGGTCCCTCAATTGGATTGCAATTGATATCTTCCCCTCTTTACAAGAGCCCTTAATTAAGGATCCATAGGTAACAGCATCTGGTTCCAATCTTTGGCTATACATATCCCTTAACAACTGTTTCGTCAGTGAATAATTGCCCTCTCTAATCAAAGCATGTATAAGAATATTATATGAAGTTGTATTGGGGAAATCTCCAGTGTTTCTAAACACTCTAAAAATTATGTGTGCTGTTTCAAGTAACCGATTCTTGCAAAGTTTGTCCAAAAGTGTATTAAAAGTCACTACAGTGGGATTACAGCCACTGCTTAACATGGATTCCAAAAGCTCCCAACCATCTGAAATCTTCCCAAAGGTGCAAAAATATTGAATAAAACAAGTAAAACTAACAACATTAAACTTAACACCTTCATACTCCCTCCGGTCCAAGACTCTTTGAATCATCGAAGAGTTACCTTTTTTACAAGCAGCAGACAAAATTGTATTGAAGGAAACCACATCAGGCCTATTACTGGGCCACTCAAATTGGTCAAAGAGCTGCAAAGCTTCATCAATATGGTTTTCCCTGCAAAATCCATTCAAAATAGTATTATACGATACATTGGTTGGTGCAAAACCTTTTTCCATCATACTCTTCAACAGAGACAATGCTAGTTCTGATTTATTTTCACGACATAAACAATGGAAGTATATATTGCAAACGACAACATCTACAGAACCTCCCACAGAAATAAACCAACACAATGATTTAGTAGCAGCTCCTAGTTGGCCTCTTTTTAACAGCCCTCCAGTCAAAGCCGCACAGGTGAAGGGGTCAGGAGACATCTCCTTTTGATCCATCGCCTGAAGGATCTCATCAATTTTAGCAATTCTACCATGATGGAAAAGTTCACGAAGAATTACATTATACGTAACAATGTCAGGATCACAACCTTTCTTGCCCATCTTACCCAACATATCTACTGCCTCATCAATCCTCCCCTTATCACACAGAAATTTTACAATCACAGTATATGTTATTACATTAGGCTTACACCCATCAATTTCCATTTCCTCTAGGATACAAAAAGCTTCTTCCCACAACCCTTCCAGAATAAATCCGTAAACCAAAGCCGTATACGATGCCACATTAGGAACAACACCCCTCTTCTTCAAAGAATACAACAATGCTAGAGCAGTATAACTCTCACCATCCTTGCACAAAGCCCACAATATAGGATTATAACTGTGAGCACTCTTTAAACAACCCTTTCCTAGAAGACCCTGGAACACAAAATAGGCCTCCCCAATTATTCCAGCTTTACAAAGCTTAGAAATCAACAAATTCAAAGTGGGTTCAGTAGGAAAATACTTCAACCTCAGCATAAATTGAAACACACTCATAGAATCATCCAAATTCCCCAATCCCAACCATTTCTTCAAAATTTTGGATAAAGAAGTAAACGCCGGCCGAAACCCACACCCACACATTTCCTCAGCAAAAAATAAGGCATCACGCAAATTCCCGGTAGACGTCAAACCGCCCAAAAGTATATTGAATGTTGAAGCATTTGGATACGGGCCAAGACTCTTCATATCAAAATACACTTTAACCAAATCACCCAACACAATCAAATGCCTCCTGGACGACTTCAAATAGTGATAAAACAAAGCATTATAATCATTTACAGATGGGTACCTCATAGAATTTAACGAGCAGAGAGCTGTTCGAAGATTGCCAGAGACGGCGTCGTTCTTCATAGCTTGCTGCAATTGGAGGTGATGGGGGTCGTCGGTTTTCATCTCTTCAATGCAATCGATCGTTGGGAGAGCCGAGAGATATGAAAAATTGGCAATGGAGAAGCAGATAGTTTTGCGGAATTTGAGGAAACGGTGGTGGGTGAGTAAAGAGACGGGCATGGTGGTCGATGGGTGGCGGAGGTTTCAGCTTCGGCACTTCATTCATGCATTTTTTGTGTGTGAGAAACGAATATCAGTTGGGGTGTGGAAGTGGAGGAAGGGCAGTGCCAAACTTTTGATGAAATGCTTTCACACATTGTAATTCTTAGACATTGTTTCAAGCTTCCGGCAGCGAATTTGATGTTTGCTTCATATACTCATGCGAGTCATCAAATCTAAGCATCATCTCTTTCAGTAACATCCCCACCGGCAATGCATCATTCAGCCTTCTAAACCGAGATGAGAGTTCTTAAACCCTAAGTCACTGCCAGAAGCTTCTCAAAAAATAGGGCTTAGGGTTTTTCAACTTTTTTGCGGTGACAAAAAATACATTCAAAATTGATGCTTAGATTTACACACCTGACACCACCCGCTCTCAAAAATGAGCACAGCCCATATTTCTTAATTTCTTTGCGGGTTTGGGTCGGGTTCAATTCATTTTAATATTAAATATATTTTCCTTTTATGTGATTGATCGTATTTTAAATATTAACCATTTCACTTTTATTTTTTTATATTTACCTTTTAAATTTTATATGTTTTTAAAAAAATTAAAATATGAATTTATTAAAAAAGATATATGATTTTTTTTTTTTAAGTTTAGAGTATTTTTTCTTAGTTTAAGTTTGTTTATTATTATTATATTATTTAAACTAATTATTATTAGATACATATATATTGTTTATTTTTATTTGAAAAATAATAAAATTTTGAAACTATTTATTTTTAGCATTTTTTGACGTTTCAAGACAAGTCGACCTGCTCGATCCATACCTCGAACGCTAAAAGTCACTAATAAAATGATCAAATTAGTATAGACCATTTTGGGCACGTAACCTAAATGGTTAGAGCTAACCCATTTACCAGATTTACATAGAGAAGAGTCACACATAGAAAATATGGATCCAAATTGAGGGTTTGTTTGTTTATCGTTTTTTAAAATTATTTTTTGTTCTGAAAAAATAATGAGAACAAAGAAAACACAAAGAAAATATTTGATTATTGGGTTTTTTTGTTCTAAAAAATATAAAGAAACAAAAAGCACATAATTCAAAAAATAAGAATAATTTTTAAAAAATATCAAAATAATATTCTTATGTTTTTAAAAAATATTTTCAAGAATTATTTTAAAAGCAGTAACCAAGCAAGCCCTGGGTTTTTCTGGTTAAAGAAACATGCCCAATTGGTCCATACAAGAGCCAGCCCATATTATAGGACAAGAGTCACGTGTATATCACGTGGGCCCATGAAGATAAATGGGTCGGATTCAGATCCGGCAGGAAGGAAATGTGGGTGTAGATGAGCTGACAAGAAAGAAAAGAGAGAGAGAGAGAGAGAAACGAGCAGAGTGAGGAGAGCTATGGCCGCACTCCTCTCTTCTAATCTTCTAATCTTCAAGTATTTTCCTTTTCCTTTCTCTTTCTACTTTCCCTTTACAGTAGCTACTGCTTTCTGTTTTTTATTTTCCTTAAAAAATTTTGTTTTTAATTTCATGTTGGTATTCAGAAACCATACAAGAACTAGGGGGAGCCAGAAGAAATGTGGATTGCCTGAGAAAATCATTTCCTGTTCATGTGTTCCTTCAAGACCCACTTCACAAATTGGCTTTTCCAGAAGGGAATTGATGCTCTTTGGCTTCTCCTCTTCAGGGGCTCTGATCTTCCCTCCTTCAGGTTAGCTAAATCCACACTAATTCTCCATTCAATGTTGAGCTCTGAAGTCTGTGTTTGAATCTGCATGTTACTTGAAATGGACCTTTCTCAAATTTATTGACCTTTTGTGAGGAAAATTACTTGGTTTGTGATGTAAAAGTTTCATAAATTCTTGAGGATAGTGAATGCCCACTGGTGACGCAATTAGTTGAAAATGGGTGCATCTCAATTTTTATGGAGGATTTCATGGATTTACTTGAATTTTGATTTAAAATTTGTGTAGATTCTTGATGAATTCAGTAGAAAGTTGAAATGGATTCATCTAAAATTTTTGTCAGAGCTTCATTTCTTGATTTGTAACTTGCTGTTTTTTTTTTGATCGGTGTAACTTGCTGTTTTCGACTTACATAAATTACTGTTACAGGGTATGGTGTGGAAGAAGAATTTAAAATGGCTTCAGTAGTTGATGATATAAATGCTTATTCTTATCTATACCCATTGGAGTTGTCGTCCAAGAAGCTCGTGTTTAAATGGTAGGCACTTTGTTCTTTTTAGCAAATAGAATATTGTTGCATTTTCTAATCAATTGTTTTTTGTTATTTTGATATTTTACATTATTAGTAGGAATTCAAATCCTCAGAATTGGAAGAGAGAATGGTGTTGAATTCTTATCTCTAAAAAATAATTAGTATAAGAAACTCTCTTGTTCAGCACTTCCCGTTGCCTTTTGTCTCACAGGATGTGGAAGTCACAACTAGATATCTGTTTCTCTTCATACAGTGGAATGTTAATAGAGATTAGTTCTTTCTATTGTTATCACTTAACCTTGAATTCTTTATCTCTGTTTGAAGGGTGGAATCAAGAAAGCCAGAACGCTATTCATCAGCTGCACCACTATCTCGTAAGTGTAGTAGATACTTGTCATGGAAGTTTCATGCAATTTTGAAACTATGCCCGTTGTTATAAGATTCATTTCCCATTTGTTCCAGCTACCTGTGCCATTTGGATATGCTTGAAAATAATAGGGACTGCTGCAGTGTTATCTTTCAAATAACTTTGAGAATTGTTTTAAGAAATAACTGGATATTGGTACAATACAGCTGACGCGCGCCTGCGCATTGTGTCTGAGCGTGTTGACATAATTGATAACCTCATCATTTCTATATCCGTAAGTTTGATAAAACCATATGCTTGGAAATTGCACTTCCTGTTGGTTATTTCATTAAGAGTAGTGATTTTTTTTTCTTTGATTCAGATAGGTCCCCCCAATTCACAGTTCTTAAAATCGAAGGATAAGAGTACATGGACTGCAAAAGATGTTGCTGACTCTGTTTTAGCTGACAAGGCTGCATTGGTAATTTGCCTTCGAGTCTCTTCTCTGCACTAAAGACTACCTTCATTTTCCTCAATTATTATTAGTCTGGCAGTCTCTATGGAACTTTGCCAAGGGCATTGGGGCAAGAAGGTCTGACAGTGAACTGAAATCTGAAACTGACCTTAGACACAAGTTTCATCATAGTGGCAAGTTAATTTATATGGAAATCCAAAATAATATGTAGCTTTGATAAGCACTCCAATATACACACACACACACACACACACACTCTCACATCATTACCTAACAACTTAAACTTTTTGATCGATTGATAGTTTAACATGGTATGAGAGCCTTGGCTGTTGGGAGGTTGTAAATTTGAATTTCACATGTTTATTTTCTACAATTATTGAACCCACATGTGGGCTCAAAAAGGTCATCCTCCGTGATGTTTAGAGCTTTAGTGCAAATCAGCATACTTCCGCGACATTGAATTTGACACGCTGGTTCAATGACTTCCAATTGACTTAAAAGCTGGTTATTGGGAGGTCATAACTAGATTCCATCTCATAGCTATTCCCCAAAACCAATCACACCTCTTAAGCCCCTGCTTAATTCCCGGCCTTCCCTGCCTAATGCAAGTCCAAAAAGACTGAGCTTCAGGTGGGGTATTTAGGCCTTTAGCTTAGCATGATACATATTGTTGGCCCACTATTACCTTACAGTATTAGTTTTTATGTGCATTGGCAGCTCAATAATTTTGTGCTGAGTAGGAAAGATAAGGCATTCGGTGTTTTTTGTTGGTTGAATCACAATCAAGAACTGTCTCTTGAAGTTGCTTTAGGATGGAGAAAGTGTTCGATGGACTTTGGTTTGGTTGCTTGGAGCTCTCAATGGATTATTATCCATCTTGGTGCTTCTTTAATTGTTTCCTACAAACCAAATGCTAGTTTCGACTAATGCACTACTGTTTTGTGTAGCGGATCACTTCAAGCCAACGCATGTCTGAAAGCTCAGTTCTTGATACACATACTAGTGAAGTGAGATCTCTAAGCTTACTACGGATACTTTTCCAACTTGAAGTGTAAATTTAAATAATTAACACAAATAAAAACATTTAACTTTAATATGTTATTCTCAGGTTGATGGTGAGCCATACTGGTTCTATGAGCACCACACGCAAATCACCTACAAATCTGTGCATTCTCTCTATTAGTGACATTGGTGCCAAACATATGAACTGGAAGGTAATATTTTGTTGATGTTTCACATGAAATGATACAGGCTCAAGAACCAAACATTTACAGACACTATGTTGCGTCAACTGCTGAACGAGATGGTAGGACTTCATACTTCTATGTTTCATCATTACATGCAACTATACAAAAACATCTTATTTATATGTTAGAAAAACAAACACCTAAACTTCAATTTGATGGAGACGGAATAAAAGGATATTATGCTTTGTATGTGTGAGAGCCACTGTAATTATATTAGATCAGGTTGAACAACTTTGCTGAGGATAATTGACGCACCCATATTTTTGAAGGATCACTACTAGCATACACTAGTAGTTATGCTTCTTCACAGAAAGATTTTTCAACTTACTCTGAAAAAACTTTATTGCAGGTTATTTGTACTCTCTGAATGCTTCAACACTTGGCAAGCAGTGGAAAGTAGTAAGTCTGTTTCGGTCTCTCTCAACGCATACACATATATACATATCCTATTCTGGAATATATGTGGAGATTCATTTCTTGTTGGACAAATGGGTAGTCTTCTAATTTCTCTAACAAGAAGAATAAGAATTAATACATTTCATATGATGCAGATGGGGCCTTTGTTGGAAAAAACTGCAGCTTCTTTCCGTCTTCTTCCTCCCACAGAAGAATACGTTCCTCCATTCAAGGACCCCTGGAGATTTTGGTGACAATATAGCCCATTGGTTTATCACTATTGGGTTTCTTTTCTTCCTTCCCTTAAATTATTGTAGTGAAGTATATTTAGGTGAGCATTATTTTTCAGGGATTATTTTGAGCATTATTTTTCAGATTCTTTTCTGTGATTCTTAGTCATTAACCGGGTTCCATTCCTTGCTACTTCTCACCATCACATATATATGCAAATTATGATAAGAGCTTTTTACTTTCTCTCTCAGTTTGCTGTTTCCTTCCATATTTCCATGATGCTATAGATTTATTAACATCAACAATGTTGGCTGATATTTGAATACCTAAAAGGAATTTACAATTTGAAGAGAAGTTTATTGCATTTGGAGCATGACTTAGAAGTGGAATGTATGGCTTTAAGAGATGATGTTCTAACTGCTAGAGATTGAAGGAGATTCCAAAGTAATCATAGATTTGCTATAATGAATAAAGTAATTTACCTAGTTCAATTATTTTTCTAATGGAGGATATTTGGAGGCTTTTTCATAGTCTAAATATTTTCAATTGTTGTCGTATTTATAAAGAAGCGAATAAAATAACTGATTGTTTAGCTACGAAAGGTATTCTTAATCCTAATTCAAGTATTTGGTGATCATTGGAAAATATGCGTTTGAAGATTATGGGTTTTTTATTCAAAGGTTTAAGTTTTCTTATCTGTAGTATTTTCTCAATAAAAAAAAATATTAAGGAAAATGATTTTTTCCTTATCGATCATTGAAAATTATAAAAGAAAACCAAATATAAGAAAATTTTCTCAAAATTTTATATATTTTAGCTCTTAGTCCCTATATAATATAGGAAATAAAATAAATGAGTGAAAAACATATAATAGAGGAAATAAAATAAAATGAGTGAAAAAACATATAAAATGCATTTATTAAGTTTAAACATATTTTTTATTTTCCTCTAAATTTTATTTTTTCCACTTTTCTTCTTTATTATTTTCTAGGATTTGTTTAGGAAGAGCAATTTCCTTCTAACCCAATCAAGAATCTGATCCAAATGGAGAAGGGTATGGAGAAATATTTTGGACCCATTTAATTATTTAAGTAATGGGTTTTGAGCTTTTTAGATTCGGGAATGGGAACGGATTTGAATATATCCTACCAATCCCCGACCCAAATACCCGATTAAATATGTTATACATTTATTTATATTAAAAAGCCTTAAAAGGAAAAAACAATCAGGATTTTACTTGTGTATTGTTATTTGTTGTATAATGTTTGATTGTGTTTGCATTTTTATCGGTTTCATGAAATCATATGACAATAATTCTCATTACCTTATCAAAAAAAAAATCTTATTACTATCATGCGACAAATTATTTTTAATATTAAGTGGATTTTTAAAACACCATTTCACAAATCGAATAGAGTATTTGGGCTGATACGACACCCGATTCTACTGGACGTTGTGATGAGAATAAAAAATCTAAATCCAATGGAGATGAAGATAGAAATAATAAATGGAGATGGGGAATCTAAATTCTTACCCAAATCCAAACATTGTCATCCTTGATTCCGTTTCCTCTCTATTACTTTCCAGGTTCCAATCGGAGCCGAAACATATGACAACTTCCTGTTCTGTATAGTCAGGCTTGTAAACAAAGCATAATGGCAGTGATCTTTCTAGCACTTTCCTCAAATGTACAAGTCTCTTCAAAATGAATAAAGCTCTTTGATCCATGAACTCCTTACCCTAACTAGTTTTTTAATTTTTACCTCCCAAATTATCAATGATGTCTAGATTTTTGCTTTCTGGAATCAATACAAATCTAAAAAGGTAGAACTCTAACAGATAGCTTTATTCATTTCTGAGAAAAGAATAATGGCATAAAATTTACATCTTACTGTACTTTTCCATCTATCTATTATGAACATGAGGCTCCATTTTTGCCAATAAGCACAATTTACAACACTCAGATTTTATAACAAGAAGCACTTTAAAAAAGGGGTAAGAGAATATTAAATATTGGAAGGCAATAAACGAGAATACCAGGACCAACCACCTCATTCCCAGAATGAGTTTCAGCAAAACTCAAGAAGCCCTAGCTAGTTGTGGCAGGATGGATTTAGTTCTGTGAGGTTGAAGAATATTCGAAAAGGAGGCGTTGGGACGAAGCAGACCAAGATTGTAGGAGAACTCGGAGACGGCTTGTGAGCTGGTAGATCAAGGTGAATTGCATTGCCATCTCTGAATCCTTCATCTGCCTAACAATGGAAGCCTGTGGATGGGAGAAAACAACAGTCTGCTTTAGAAATTTATAAACAAATCCAGGGAAGATAAACAAACAAACAAAAAGAAAAAACTGGCATTATTTTATAATTTAACATTCATCAAAGATATAGATTAGCGGGAATGATACTGAAATCTTATGGAGTTGTTTTTCCTTTTGCAAGAGAGAACAAAAAAGGCATATTTAGTCACATCAAACAAGAAATTATCCATTTTGAAACCAAATTATCATTTGAGTGCAAAGATGCTCAACATAACAAATTTAGTAGTTACAAAAGACAAGTCATAGTGGCATTTTTACTAAACCATGAGATGCAGCAATCACTTTTCCTAATCACGCACAGAAGCTTACTGTTTTGGGAGGATAGATTTATTCTTTGGGCTAATAAATTTAGGGCCGATTGGTTTTGATTGTGACCAACAAGAGCTCATTTGTATGTCAATATCAGACATTGTAACTGAATTCAGAGTTCAACAATATGGTAATTAAACATGTCATATAAAACACATGTAACACAAACAAGGGCTAGTTTGTGGGATAATTTTGTTAAATACCTTTTTCAAAAGAGAAGCACTCAACAATATAAAAGTAAAGATTTCAGGAAATTATATCTTAAACACGGAAAGTTGCATTTAAAATAACCTGAAGGCGTTTCCCAAGCTTGATTTCTACTTCTGTACCAAAGGAAATATTACTGGCGAGAGACTTGAGAGGATCAATGGTAGGATCAACTGAAAGCAAGCTGAAGATCTGTGGTGCATATACTATTCTCCACCTAGCCTGTCCGAACTCTCCCTTTCCTTCAATCCTTGGCATTAATGTCTCGAGTGTTGCAGTTGCTAACTTTTTGAATGAAAGCTTGCCATCACCTTCCAAAATGGACTCTGCCAATTGACTCTCAAAGACTCTGGCAGCCTGTGCATGGCAAGCTTAATGAACATCTCTAGAACATAATAACGTAACCATAAAAAAGTTTCTATAAAAAATTCAATATATGATCCGCTGTTCCACACAAGAACAGTCTGCTAAACCAGGTAACATCACAATCGAGAAGGGCTCAACCAAGTGTCATGCAAGCATTTGACAGTTTTATGTAAATCAAGCATCAATATGCAAGTGTTGAAACTCAGACAAAAAAATAAAAATCAGTTAGATTTATGTTGTTATAACTCAAGAGTTACTTTTTCATAATGCGGATAAAATAAGAATTTCTGGAAGCAAAATTACTTGCAGTTCAGTATGATAATCCCATTTATTTGCTCCCTCTCTTACCTATCATAGCTCTAGAAATATAAGACGAGAAAAATTTAAATGTTGAATATAAAGATAAAAGATTCTTTAGTATCATAGTCAATTCATAATTGTAATGTGGCACCTGGAAATCTGACTACACCACCTACAAATGTACAACTGCAATGGTGAAAATATAACATTCAGAAAAGAGTTTTACATCTTAAGCTCCAGGTTTGACTGATAGATTCACAGGTACTGGTAAAAAAAACTGGAGAATGAAAACCCTGCAAAAGTGGTAAATTTTACCTCTGTAGGTGAGAGGACATTCTGTTCCACCGAACGTGTTGAAGTCACAACCAAATTATCCTGCCAATTACTGGCTCGACTTTGGATCCTGAATTGCCACTCTGATCCAACAAAAGCTAAGTCCAATGATGGATCCAGCCCATTATCAGGCTCAAATTTTGCAATATTAAGATGCTCTTTCTTAAGCCTCACCTGAATTTGAAAGGGTTCTGTGTGAGCATACTCAAACAAAATCCACATGCCATCCAACAGGGAAAAAAAAATGCACAAGAATGTCAAAAATCATTACGAGACAAAAAAAAGGAAAAATGGTTGTCACCTGGGTTGCAACAAGATTTACTTCACCATTCTCGAATGTTAAAACGCCCTTTGGTTTTATCAGCTTGGGATGAGCTATGCCATTGAGCTCAAGCTCCCCACTTAGAGTAAAATCAAGAATCAAAGGATAAAGTATCCTCAATTCTGGTCCCAGAACAAGTTTCAAGTCAGTAAGGCGGACATCGATTTTTGGCTTATGATTCACTTGCTCCATTTCCTTCTCCACTTCAGTCTGTTTACCTGGGAATATAAAAAACATTTTAAATTGCAAATGTAGAGCATATTTTACAAAAATATCTAGAAAGGGAACAACAATAAATGCAGAGTTCGCCAGCTTGACAGCTACCATGCAAAACTGTTTTAGGATTCGATTCTTTATTCATGCACTCCAGTATTCTGTATGACCTCAATTTCCGCAATCAGCTACAAGAGGTGTCGTGTGCATAAAGAATAAGAAAAAAATTGACATTTTCTTGGCTGCAAAGAAATGTAGAGAAATTCATGCTGAATAGAAAAAATTGAATGCTTGTAAACTACCAAGAAAACCTATCTAATTGTAGATTAATTATTCAGGTATCTGTGAAGAGAAAAATAACTCTTTGATTTTCATTGATTAAAAAAGTGAGGGAACATACATATTCATACTCTAAGTGTCAGAGCAAAGAAAGGAAACAAAATTAGAGTCTAAATAGGAGGCTAAAGAGAAAAGGAAAGAAAGGAAGGATTCCTAAATGGATTAGGTAACTAATCCTTAACACTCCCCCTCAAGCTAGAGCATATAGGTCAAATGGGTTACATATGTATTTAATCCTAATGCATCAAGCTTGTTAGACATGTACTTAATCCGATGGGTAGATTAGGGAGTCGTTGGAAATGTCGTCGGAATTGACTACACGACGAGTTAATGTGACCGGAGTGAGACACGACCATAAGATGTGTCGTTGGAATTGATTGCACGATGAGTTGATGTGACCGAAAGAGGGCTTACAAGTAGACTGCCGGAAAAAGCAGACAGCCAAAAAAAGGTCCGACGGAGAAGGTCTAACGGAGAAGGTCCAACGGAGAAGGTCCGATGGAGAAGATCCGTCGGAGAAGATCCGTCGGAGAAGGTTCGATGAAGAAGGTCCACAAGAGAAGGTCCGACTAAGAAGATCCGCTGGAGAAGGTCTGTCGGAAAAGGCCCACTGGAGAGGTCCGTTGGAGGTCTGTCAGAGAAGGTATGTCGAACAAGGTCTATCGGAGAGGGTCTAACAGAGAATATCCATTGGAGAAGGTTCGACGAAGAGGGTCTGCCAAAAAAGAGGGATGTCACTGGAAGATGGCCAGAGGAAAGTGGCCAGAAAAGTGCATGTGAAGAGAAAAATAACTCTTTGATTTTCATTGATTAAAAAAGCGAGGGAACATACATATTCATACTCTAAGGGTGTGTTTGGATCATGGGAATGGAGAGGTAGAATGGGAATGTCATTACCCTTTCAACCAATTCCCATGTTTGGATGAAATTTAAGCAATAGGGAATTGAATGAAAACTAATTCAAAGGGGAATCAAATTCTACTTCTAAGTAGGATTTGGATTCCTTATATATAGGTGGTATTCTGATTCACCCTTCTCCTTTTTTTGACAACTATTCATCTTTCTCCTTAAAAAACATAAAAACTTAAAATTACTATTTTGCCTCTAACCTTTTCTTCATCAAGCCCCACAATTTCGATTGGTAATTTAAAGCATTTTATGAAAGCTTTATGATTGAAAATCCCAAAATTGTCTTGGATGTGTTTTTTATTTTTTATTTTTGTAAGAAAGTACGGTTTAACCATTAAATTTATAATCTTGATAAAAATTTTACTAAAACATTACATAAAAAAACTAAAAAGATGTTTAATAACGGTTCTAAAAACCAATTCTGAAAATTCTTTTGAACATTATTTATATTTTAAAAATAATTTTAATTTCTAATATTTTATTTTTATTCATATGACTATAATTATTTTTAAAAATACTTTAAAAATTAAAATAGTAGAGAATAATTAAAATATACATTTTTTTAAAAAAGTTCTAAAAGAAAAAAAAAAGCATTTGGAAGTTATTTCTAGAAATAACTTTACATTTTTTTTAGAGAAAGAAAAATAAAATAAAGATTATTTAAAATCATGTGGTAAGGTATTTATTATTGTCAATATATTTATTTTTTTATTCTAATTCCTAGTATTATCAAACAATGGATTGTCAATATATTTATATTTTATTTCAATTCCTAGTATTACCAAACAATATAATGGAAATAAACAATCATTCCCACGTAAGATTCCTAAACTAATCCAAACACTAAGAATGAAATCAAATTATCGATTCCATTCCTCAAGAAATAGGAATGGAAAGAGATTCTTCATTCCACTCATTCAATGTAAACACCTTTAAGAGTTAGAAGCGAAAGAACAAAATTGGGAATCTAAATAGGAGGCTAAAGATAAAAGGAAAGAAAGAAAAGATTCCTAAATGGATTAGGAAACTAATCCTTAACAGTATCTAAAGTACACTGTTGATTGTCCAACAATTACATTACAAGGTGAAAGTGATTAGATACACTACATGGTATGAACATAGGTAAATCAATGGATTTGACTTCACTTTAATTGATCAAATCCATTCATAAAAGAAAAATGTTTGAAATTTTATAGTCCATTCATAACCTTGTATCATGTTTGCATTCTTTTGGAGAGCAACTCATTTAAATTTTGTTTGTTTTAGCTGCTTGATCACAGGGTTGAAAATTCTCATGACAAACCAAAACTAATGAAATAGCTTTCATTACCTGAGGGTTGAGGGAATTTTGCGCTTGAGGGAGCAGGCTCTGAACTGGGAAACCATGAAAGATATCTGGAAGCAGTAGTTGGACTGTAACCACCATTTCGATGGACTGATGCCAATCTATTAAAAGGAGCTGCTCCTGCACCCTTATCAGGTGGTAGATATGCTTCTCCATGGCTCAATTTAATATTTCCAGAAATATTTGGTTGCAATATGGAACCAGTTATTTGCATCTGTGTGTCTACCTGACCACTGTGATTTTAGTAAAAGGATTAGTTCCCAATGAAGAAAATGTATGGGCAAAAAAGCAGAAAAAACTTTCATAGAAACCAAACTATGTTGTCAGCAAAGGGAGAAGTAAATAATTTAAGAGCAAAGATTCTTTAGTTTGGTCAATCAGGAAGAATATCAACAAATTGTGAAATATCAAAGAAGCGCAGGACAAAATTATCCAAAATAATGTTAAGATATATGCTGCTAAAAAGTCAAACAAAATGTTTCCTGTAGATCCCCAAACTAGAAAGAGAGATAAGGCACCTTAGGATATTTTTTGCCCGTACTTCTAGAACTTCACATTTCAAGTCAATTTTGTCACCAAGTGATGCTTCACTTGGTCGCAGAGGAAGATTCCCTTTTATAAACAACTTTCCTCTTCTGCCTACCCTACTTTCTAGTGAATTGATGCATAATCTATTTGATTTCACATGAACTGTGCCACCAAAGTTTGTGAGTGGTTTCCGGAGAACTGGTGATGATACAGATGCTCTGTGGAAAGAAGCAGATCCATCGAGCACTGGTTGTTCAACTGTACCTCTGACCTGTTTATTTAAATCAAATCAATGTTTAGCGAAGTATAATCTTATCAAAGCTGATCATTTCAATTTACAATCCAACACTTGATTTATAGTAGATATTCAGATGAGCCCACTGAAAACCTTTTCTAGCTTCACTTACCCGAAGCATAATGTCAGCATTGCCATGAAGCCAGTCAGCATACGGAGACAGAGCTGTTAACATCATCATGCCTCCATCTTTAATATCAGCATCAATTCTAACTTCTCCCGCGTCTAATATATTCCAGTTTAAAACTTTGAGACTTTCTGCCAACTGAGTATCCCAACCTTCTTCATTTCTATCTCTGGAGATTTTCTTCTCACTGACTTCATCAGCAGAACCTCTGGCCCTTTCCTTCGCCCAACCAGGGATCCATGTTTCAATATCTTCTTCCTCTAACATGTTATTTTGAACAAAAGTTACAGGAACGCTTCCTTGAATGTGAACATAACCATTTTGAATAATGGGTACAAATTTTGCATTGAAAAGAAAGCGACTGGTTGATGTTAGAGAAGCTACAATTTCAGCTCGGTCAAGATCAATACCCCCAATTGCACCATCAAGGAGCCTTACTTGTACATCGCATTCTGGTTTTGCAATACTTCCTCTGAGATCTCCTTCCATGTGTAATGTGCCCTTAATAGGTGCTAAAATCTGTCGCAGGGAATGAACAGCATCACTAGCAGAAGATTCAATAACCTGCACCAGCGTGGGGACTAGACTGACAGGGAAATTCAAAACAGCAAAATGAAGATTTGTTTTTGGCCCTAACAAGGTCCCATCAGCATGGATTGTGGCATTATCATTTTGGATGAAGATTTTCTCAAGGTGTAAGCCATCATTATTACTGTATTCACCAACTGCTACAACATGCTGAGCTTTGTAGGTTCCCCACTCCCAATCCTCCCCACGGAAGTCAAAATTTGCCTGAGAAACATGTACAGAAAAAGAGCCAATTATGACCGGACAAAGCATAACAGCAAGAAAGCCTGTAAATTTTTGAAATGCTAATTTCAATACCATTTATAAAAATTTACAAAATAAAAAACATACTGAACTTAAAATTTTGTTAAAAGGCTGTAAAGCGTAAAAGATGGCATGGGAATAAGGTTCCCAGAAGCACAGAGATCCAAGAAACTACCTGCAAGAGAGCACTTCAAAATATCACAGAGAACTTCCAATGCAGATATAGCAAAATGGAAAACTTAGCAAATATGAATGTGATGTACAATATTTTTTTTTCTAATTTTTAATGAGACAAAAAAACATGGAAAGCAAGTACCTATCACCATACCACAAGGTCCACACAGCATCTTCCATAGCTCAGGTGGACTAGCAAAAATTTAGGGTAAATCTTTTTGCATGTTTGTTCATCAAAAGTACATTGATTTCCCCCATCATGTTTTAAAAATAAATGTACATGTATCAACAAATAATTTCATAATATAAGCAATCACAAAATTCAGTTCTCCAGATTATGGTAATATTACGTCTGCTATTTAAATTGCAGCTTCGGATCATAGATGCATGATATTTAAACAATAAATGGCCTTAGTCTAAAAGTCAAGATATCTACCATAGTGTCCCCGTTGCCTCCACCACTTGCATCAAGAGAACCAATCCAATGACCTTTAAGCTCAGATAGACCAGGAAGATATACATCTTCAAGAATAACTTCATCCAATAGAGTATGATGCTCTCGTATGACCTGAAAATTCAAACTTCTAAATAGTTAAAGCAAATAAAAGTGGATGTAAGAAAGCTTAACAGTCTAGGTGGTTTTTATTCAGATGACTGGAGAAAAAAAACTGACCAAAATGCATTTCTTTATGGTTTCTCACATAAGCACTGAAACAGAAGCATGTAGATTGGAATTTTTAAATAATTATCATAATTCTGTATCAAACAAGTACCTCAAGCAGGTTCTGAAGACTTCCGGTATATAATCCCACTGATTGCAAAGTTTGTATAAAAAGATCCTGCAAATGAATTTATGAGAAGTATGTACAATCAAGATGTATATAAATACGCAGAGACATTTACATCCTATTACAAGATGTTGAAGAATGCTCATAAATGTTACAAAACTATTTGTTTGTTGCTCATATTTTCTGTACATTATGTTATGAGGAAAAATAAAATAAACTAAATAAAATTCAAAGAACATTTTTTCTATGGACTTTCCTCGTATTGGTTTATAGCGTCGAAAAGAAATCTGAAATAAATGAATAATTGGAACACGCCTAAACAAAATAAAACTATCTTGACATAGAATATCAAAAGCAAGAATCTCCACAAGGTGTAGCATGGCCCTCCACTTATCCTCCATGAGGTACTGCCTTTTTATTTTTTACCAGAAAAAAAAGGCAAAATCGTTCTCTACAATTTTAATATTGGACTGGGAAAAAAAAATCATATGCTGCTTAAAATGTAGTATCAATAATTATTTTAACTGTTTCAATCATTAAAGAACCCAAAGTTGCCCATCATGCCTAGCTCATGTGGTAGAGCGCCCACTGTTTAAAAAAGGCACGGCGTAGGGAGGGAGTTCGAGTCCCAAGTCTCAATGGGGACAGTTAACTACATTGTAACTAAAGTGTTTAGTTGTCAAACAAAAAAAAAAGAACCCAAAGTTAAAACTAATTTACAGCATACTTTTCATTAATCTAAGCTCTATTCAAGTTCAGTTCTTACAATGCAAGTCAAGGATATTTCTGCCTTTAGATATATCCTAAGAGGTCAATAATGCTATATTTGTGTGTTGGTATAAAAAATGTTGATTAGGTAAACTAAACATAGGTCCCTTTCTAGTTGGATGTTTAAGTTAACTACAACCTTTGATCTAGAGCGAACAGCAGGATCTGTGCTTCGAGAAAGAAGTCTTGCCAGAGGAAGCATCTCAGCAACCTCAGCTCGAGGAACCTCAAGTCTCATTCTCCACCTTCCCATAGAAGATATCACACTACCCAGATGTCCAGCCATTGCCCTTTCTAACAAGCCACCCATTTGCTTCCCAGAAGGATTCCGATCTCGGGTGCCAGGTAATACGTATTCACCTTGAAGCTCATATCGACTATTACTTTGCTCCAGAACAGTTTTTTCGACAGTTATCTGGATAATAGTCTCTATTAGTAACATAACATTATTGATATAATTATAAACTAAAGCTCAAAAAACTAAATACAAAAAATATTTTTTTCCAGCAATCAGGTGTAAAATGATAACTGGAAATGAATAACTGAAAAAGAAATTTGTTAATGTTCTGACAAGAGCTCACTGGCCACAGGAAAAAAAATTCAGAAATGAGAGAGCTTAATGAGGTATTATTGCCAGCAGTTTATCTGAAAAGATAAAATTTTGAAAATTTTCAACCAGGAAAAAAACTGGTAAGAAATAAAATCCAAAACATCATTCAGATGGCAAAGCATCGCAAGTGGATGGTAAGTAGTAACAACAAATGAGATAACAATAAATACTATATTTTCAGACCCAAGAAATAAAAAATATACAGAAAATCTAAAATTATAGCTCCTGGTCAAAAACCCACCCACGTAGTTTCAAGATATCAAACACACTGAAAGTGATAGAAGACTTCTGGCCCTTTTTTTCCCAAGCAGAGTTAATCAAGTTTGTTTTTTTTTCTATTGTGCACTTGAAAAAGTTTAAAAGATGTGTATTAAGGAAAATCCTGCATAGAAATCAATGGTTTCACTTAACCTCTGACAGTAGTAACAATCCATGCTTACTGCGGATAAGTAGGAGTGAGATGAAAATTTTGTACTAAAATCACTAGCTGAAACAGATGCCCAGACAGAAGACAGCATAGTTTTAAAAGGTGCAAAAAAAAAAAAAGAAAAAAAAAAGGCCGTACCTAGGCACAAAAGTCTCTTGTAGCTAGGTACAACACAAGAGCGCTTGATTGAAATGAAGTGTGACCTTGGATGCACATAAATTTTGTAAAATACAACTATATTAATAAAATTTAAGATTCCTAACATTTAAAAGAAACATTCAATAAAACGAAAGTAATAAAATTATATAATTTTCAACATACAATTGGAAATTTCAAGAATAAAAGTATTTAAAAAAGGAAATTAAAGTTTACGAATGCCTCTGCAGTAAGGCGCATGTCTTAGAAGGTGAGGCACTGAACTAGGGAGTGCCTGTGCCTTGAGCCTAGGGGCGCCTTTTAAAACTATGGAAGATAGTAAAGGACAAATTGTTAGAATGGAAACTTTACTCAAGGTACTCACAACATCCCCACTCCATCTAGCAGCCACATCTAAAGCTTCACCTAATACACCGCTGAATTTTGGCCGAAGCACAGATAAAACTCCATGACCCCTTCTTTTCTGAATATTCAGTTGAAGTTCTGCCTGAAAGTAAACAAACTATTGACTGAGTAAATTTAAAATTTAAACCACCATAGACAATCACCAACTATTAAACATAAGAGACCATCATAAAGCTTAGAATTTCTTGCAACTGCAACGGTAAATAACCTTTATGTAATGAATGATTGATCACATATGATAAAGTAAAAAGCAGAAACATCTTAGCATCAACAGAATGTGCATAGTAGAAACTGCTAGAAATTGACGCCGTCGTAGGGGAGTGAGGAAGGAGATAACGGCTTGGTTCACAAAACTAGTTCCGTTTTTTTATCTCCTATAAGCACCAAGGAACAAGGACTAAAAGGAGAACAACAAACCTCAAGAGGGAATCAAGTCCATAGAGAAGCTCCTTTTAATTTCTCATCTTGACCCAAGCATAATATACATTGTGGACCCAATTCTACAAGATCGAGCTTTTAGGAGAATCGTTTGTTTAACATGGTGTCAAAGTCTTGTTTAGCAAGAGGGTCAGTGCTTAGGCCTCACTGCATAATATATACTTCCTCAATTTATTTTTTTGATGGGAGTATATACTTACTCAATTTATTGAGCCCACATGTAAGCCCAAAACCATATATGTTTGCCTATGGAGTCGGGTCTTTCTCCATGGGTGGATCTAGGGTTGCACTTGCACATGAAGGTGGGGTGTTAAAAAGCATAGTATACAACTTCAAGTTTTAGGAAGATTGATCATCTTAAAATTAGGATAGCCACTTCAGATAAATTACAATAAACCACCAGATTGCAATTCACTTAACCATCAGATTGTGATTCAGTTTTAAGTGTTATTTTTAAATTCAATTATATTGTGACCAATTCAGAAAGAAAACTAGAATCACATTTTCCAGATTCATGAGGCTTCTTGGAGGAGACTTAAGTCTGTTCACTTTCTTTTTGGTAGTTGTGTGAAGAAACTCTTCGTGGTGCATTATCTTATTTCTCCAAATTTTACTTCATAAAATTGTGACTACCCTTTGACTATGGTGCACACTTCTATACCCCTTCTCTGAGAAACTGAATCATCTATATCATCACAAGAAAGAAACAGGGACACCAAGGGGGAAAAAGGAAAAGAAAAAAAAGGCACTTTTTAAACTTGTGGAACAGTGATCCCAGAAGTTCCATCATATCTGCCTTAGGTAAAGTACAAACTATAAAACTTCAAAACCTTTCACACCAACAATAAATTCTATCCCTGTTATTAGCATCCTTTCTCTTTATCCTTTATTAACTTTATCTTAGATTAACTCCCCTTTCCAAAGCAACTAAATACTTTTTCAAGATGCCTAATGTTTTCAGTTTTAAATAAGGTTTGCCAACAGCTAATATTCCCAAGCAATACCACGAATTGAAACCTCTTGATTTCGCAGCTTGGGTTCACTGTAAACAACATAAAATTAATAGTAAGTAGTGAATCCAAATCATCAACTCACCAGAATCTAGTTTCAGTGTCCAGGAAAAGATTATTTACAATTTCATCAATTATGTTTTGGGCCAAAGTATAACACAAAAATAATTACAGCAAGCAATAATATCCAGCCTCAGACAACGTAAGTTTGATCTTCAACACCATGCCCTACCATAACTAATTCCCAAATCAGCAGGCATAGCTTTCTTTTCCTCCTGACTCATGAGATCTTGTTTTACTTTTCCATTGTGGTTGCATAAGGCCAAACAGAGGGCAGGGGAGAATAAGAAGCTGATATTTAAAAAACAAAGTCAGGCAAGTCCATATGACAACGTACCCTCTGTATTGTTCCACGAAGTGAGGCCACCTCCAATTCATCAAGTGGCAGATGGCGTACCTACGACAATTGCATAGAAAGGTGCCATAAGAAACTAACGGCATTTTCAAATCATTGACACCCACAAGACTAGCACCAGGCTTAACTAAAAACAGCCCCAAGAATCATCTGCAGCTGATAACATTTTTTTTTTATTTTTTTTTATTTTTTGACAAGCTCTGTACAGACTATAATCTCATTAAATTCAGTACCCCATAGGAGAGGACATTAAGAGCCTTTTCATAGTGAAAATGTCAAAAAGCTTTTCAAATCTTGTGTCTGGTTGCATTTAAAAAAAGTCTTTTGGCATGAGGAGATTAGGACTTCAAAAGCTCAGGTGTTCCTTGAATAGAAAAGAGAGAGAGAGAGGAAATTAGAACCTTATAAACTCTATAGAATGCAAAACAATCCTTTCATTTTTTATCTAAAAATTAACTGTTAAAGGTCCTTTGAAACATCATCAAACAAATCTCTCCTGAATGACCTCTCCTTCATACAGATTTTTTCAACAGACTTCATTACTACTAGATGGGGCCTAAGAACAAAAAGTTCTGTACAACCAGAGGAAAAGAAACTAGAGATAAGAACCTCCAAGTTTGCATAATGCAGTGGCCGATAGCAGACATTAGTTCTAAGTTGCCCTTTCTGAAGAGAAAAAGACAACATTTTTTCACTATGCAAATTTTCTTCACTATTAGGCTGCAACAGTCCAACAAGCTTTACTGCAAGACTTTCATCAGGCTTACCCGTGGCATTGAACTGCATAACAACAAGAGCTTAGAATTAAGTAAAACTTAGTCATTAAAACCAGAAGAAAACTTGCTAGTTAGCATGAGCAGATGTATAACTACTGATACCAAACAGACATGTATCTCACACAACACTACTTACAACATTTTGATCCCAGTAAATCAATGATTAGAACTGCCTTTCCAGTAACAAAGAGAAAAATTAAGCATACACTCAATACCAATTCACTTTGTGTGATCATGTGACTGGAAATAGAAAAATACTCATGTCTTGGCATGTATCCAAGGAAATGAATAACATCAACCTTTAGTAGACACATAAGTTTTGCACATTAAAATCATTCTCAATTATGTTTTAAAAGCATCACAAAAATATCTTTGCAAAGATGCGTTGCAGGAGATGTACCATTGGACACAAATTAAAAATCCCAAGTTTTACCATTAAATTGTCAGGCTCGTAAAATTATCATAGACAACCAACCTTAGTAACTCTAATCATTCAAAAATATAATTCTATAGTGAAAACTTAATCTAAGTTATAAAAAAATGAGGAGGCTTTTGGTATTATTATGATAGAATTTACAAGAGAAAATGGAGTCTCGAGGAGAGTTCCTACTTTATAAGTCATATTAAAAAATAAATAAAATTGACCAGAGTAATATCCAAATATCGCAATTCAAACCTTGAAAAAACTGCAAGCATCACAGAATATTAGAAGAATTTAGCAAATTATAAACTAATTTATCACTTTCAGATATATTGTCAAGGATGATTTTGTCCCCAAGATAAATTATAGACAATTGGTCATATCCAAAGAGGAAGTAGTTTGGAAACATGTCTGGACTTGGTCCTGGGTCTTAGGAGTTCTATGATTTAAATCTGCCAGACGAGTTACCCAATTATGACTAATACATATTTATACAAACTTACCATACAAGAACGGACATCACATTTAAGGAGTGCATTGGATTACTATAGCACAACAAAAGAGAGTTGTCTGCAACTAAATCAGGTGGGCAAGAGCTTCAATATTCTAGAATTTATGGACAGGAATGAGGAATGAATTATGTCTGCAAGGAAAATAAAAATAATAAAAAGGAAAAGATATGAAACCTTAGGGTCTCACTAGAGCCTTCTAATGGTTTTACCTAAAGTAATATCGTCATTCATCATTCATTTATTAAATTTGTTTCATAGCAATTTGTATTGTTTTTTTTTTTTTTTTTTTATAAGAAAGCTAGACAATATATTAACAAAACAGGGTCATGCTCTAGTGTATACAGGTTGTATACAAGGAGAAACAAAAGGTAGAAACAAAACCTACCACCCAGGGAGCATGGCTAGGAGTACTAGACAATACACATTAGTAACTAGCAATACAAAACAGAACCTAGCAATTTATATTGTTAATTTTTTTTTTGATCGGTAAAAACAAAACAAATATTATTAACAAAAAAAAGGGGGAAAAAGAAACTCAGTTTCCCACGATATACAGGAAGAAACCCAATCTATAAGAAAAAGAGAAAGGCTGCAAAAAAACACCTACCAACCCAACAAAACAACTTAGAGAATGCACAAAAAAATTCTTACAAAAGAATCCTCCCCCAAATCCAAAAAACCAGCCCAAAAAGAAAACAAGCTTATAAAGGAATGTTTTAGTCTGGGATAGGGGAAGGGCATATCATCAAAAACTATACGATTTCTCTCCTTCCAAATTGCCCTATTGAGACAAAGGGGCGCTGCCATCCACAGATTTTTTATCTTTTTCCCTACGGGGAAACTCGTCCACTCCGAAAGAAGGTCCTTAACCGCGAATGGGCAGACCCAACACAAGCATGGGACATAGATGAGACCCTCCCAAAGACTCCACATCAAAGGGGCAGTGAATCAAGAGATAGTTAAGATTTTCCTCAGCTTTGCCGCACAAAGGGCATCTCCTAGCGAGCTAGAAACCCCTCTTCTTTATAAAGAAGGGCATCTTCTTTATATTAACATTTTGTATTGTTAATATGCAACCAAAAAACTCCCAAAACTGAATAAAACCACAAAAAAGGAACTTAACTCATATAGTAAGTTAGTAACTTATCATTACTCTTATTACTCTCCTTAAACCCAAAAACCTTCCAAATAATGGAATTAGAAAAAATAGAAAAAAAATTTAGGCTCCGTTTGGAACCTAGAAAGTACTAGGGAAAGGAAAAAAAATGTTAAGGAAAATAATTTTCTCATGTTTGGTTCCATGATGGAAAATATAAAAGAAAATCAAATATAATCAAAATTCTACATATTTTTAAATTTCTTAGTCCTTATATAATAGAGAGAAACAAATAAAATGAGTTTGAATAAAACATATAGAATTAATTTATTAAGTTTAAACCTATTTTATATTTTCCTCCAAAAAAATTTCCTTCCACTTTCCTCGCTATTTTCCTCCCTATTTTCTTTCCCTAGTACTTTCCGGGTTCCAAACGGAGCCTTAGAGAAACTTACAACATTACAAAGTTTCTTCCAATAAGGGCTCCTAATAACGAAGATTTTTTATATTATAAAAAGGTAGTCAAATAAGAACTTTACAAAAAGAGATTTTTCTAGGAAATAATAATTTTAAACATACATAAATTTCTTTTTCAAAAGAAATTTTCAGCAAAAACACTCCCAATTTCTAAGTGAGACTCATATACCAACTCTTCAGTGATTATGAGCATAAAAAACTAAAAGCCTGTTTTCCATACTAAAAAACATGTTTGGTAATCTTTTAACAAGAAATAGTTTTTTTAGAGCGTATTTTAATTGTTTTTACTGGTTTTCTAAGAACTATCTTGAAAATAATGTACAGATATCAAAATTGATTCAAAATAAAGTACTACAAATAAAAGTTATTTTTAAAAAATATTTGGACACACAAGAAACAGGTTAAGAACCTTTCAAGCTCTCAAACAACCTTGTGTTCCAAAAAACCTCAGAGAACCATTTTTGGAAGTTGTTCTCAGGAACAATTTTTTGCAAACTGTTTTCAGAACCGTTCCCAAACAAGATCCAAAATTCTCAAAAATTTTTCCTTTTTTTCCTTTTCTTGAATTGGCCCTGAAGACTCATCGCCATCAGTAACACTCCTTGAAGCCCCAAAACAAGGTAACACTATTTGAGCACTTTCTCTCCCAAACCATCATATATGCATAATGAAAATATATTAGTAATTTAGTATTGCCACTTTTTTGTAGATCAGAAATGAGAAGTATGATGTATTAATATAATAATAATATTAAAGGCATAATATTCGTATTAAACTCAAATCCTACAAGCTTGAACTTTTAGGAGAGTTGGTCGTTTAACATGGTATTAGAGCCTGGTTTGACAGGAGGTCATGGGTTCGAGCCACCTCTTTGCAATTTATTCCCTATTTGTTGATTTGAAAGTTCATGGAGGACTCTATTTGATTTGTTTGACTCTCCACGTGCAGGTATGGGGTTGCACGTGAGGGAGGGGTTAAAGGCATGATATTCGTATTAAACCCAAATCCGACAAGCTTAAGCTTTTGGGAGAGTTGGTCATTTAACAAATGATAATAAAGGAGCAAAAGAAGGGTGAGATTTCCTTCCCTCAAAAAACAAGATCGAATCAACACAATAAAACATCTTTACAAAACTTAAAAACAAAGGAAAGCCCCTTCAATCTCAAGCTATTGAATCACAAACCATGAACCAATTTAGTTGTGTGATAGTAAGTGGAACTCCTCTAAGAGCAAGTGTACAAGAAGCTCATAAAGAGGAGTAAAAGTGAATTCAATGCCACAAATCCCTTCCAATCTCCCAATGTCCTAAAAAAATCCTTGCTCTTCTCTCTTGCCACACAATCTACAATAGTGTGAGGCAAACAATTTTCCAAAGAGTATTGCCCCTCACTAAGTTCCCCAAACCTCTAAATGCAATAATCAACATTGTAATCAGAGTTAATTGAAGGAAAAATTTGTATATTTCATTGAAAACAAAAACCCTATTTATATACAAGACAATCCCTAAATCAAATAGGAAAGAATATGAAGTTTCCTAACTCTACATGTTTCATTTTCCCAACTAGTTTCTAATTTTGTCTTATAACACCCTCGAGTTTGGAGCATAGATGTGATCATACCCTGACTTATTTATAAGAATAAGCGCTTAATCACTCAAGGTTTGTAAAGATATCCTAATTGTTCTCCAGTCTTTACATATCTTGTAGAGATCAACCCCAACTGGATCTTCTCACGAACAAAATGATAATCTATCTCAATATGTTTGGTCCGTTCATGAAATACCGGGTTAGATGCTATATGCATGGTAGGTTGGTTGTCACATCAAAGTTTGGCTGGTACTGAAATTTCGATGCCCACTTCCATCAATAACTGACGTATCCATATGATCTCGTATATATATTGTGCCATAGCTATATACTCTAATTCCTCTACTAAATGAGACAACACTTTTTATGCTTACTCTTCCACTGAGATCGGATTTCTCTCGAAGAAGACCTGATATCACGAGGTGGATCTTATCTTCCTTATATCATGCCTAATATGCATTAGAAAAGCACTCAATTTTAGTATGTTCATGCTTCTTATACAATATTCCACGTCAAGGGAAACTAACGAATGGCATGGGATATCTTTCTGCAATTTTATGATAGTGATTGTGGGAGATGACATATATTGACTCAAAACACTTACTGAATAAGCAATATCCGGACGAGTTACTGTAAGATAATTCAATTTTCCAACCAATCTTCTGTATCTCTCAAGATCTTCAAATAGTTCTCCTTCCTTAGTGAGTTGTACATTAGGAGTCATAGAAGTACTACATGGTTTGGCACTCAATTTCCCTATCTCAGATAACATATCAAGTACATATTTCCGTCGAGATAACAAAATTCCCTACTTAATCTCCATGACTTCAACACCTAAAAAATATTTCAACATTCTTAAATCTTTTGTGTGAAACTAACTGTGAAGAAAGGATTTAAGAGATAATATACCTTTGGAGTCACTCCCAGTGATGACAATATCATCCACCTACACTACCGTTAGAGATAATGCAGGCGGAATTCTTATAGAAGGCGAGTGGTTAGACTTACTCTTCTACATACCGATGTCTCAAGCGCCTTACTAAATTTGCGAGCCAAACGCGGGGGACTCTGGCCTGAGCCATCTGAGAGATTTCCAAAGGCGACACACCTTTCCTATCTCCCGCCGAGCAACGAACCACGGAGGTTGCTCAGTAGTAAACAACTTCCACGAAGATCACCATGTTGAAAGACATTCATGATATCAAGTTGATGCAAGTCCCAATCATAAGAAGCAGCAAGGGAGATGAACAAACGGACATAAATCAACTTTGTTACAAGAGAAAATGTATCAGAATAATCAACCGCTAATATGCGAGGCATATCCGCCAACAACGAGAGCGGGTCTTCAATCATCTAACGCGAATCTCAGCCAGATTAAACTTTTATTACTGAAACGCGAGCGATTCGATAGCACTTGCGCGATAGGTACAAAGCACCAAGTCCAGCGTACCATTGTAATCTAAAACGCATTTGTCAGCGCCTTCACCTTGACGGGGTGAGATGAGTCATAGGCAAGTGTTAGGAAGAGATAGAATCAAAGAGAGATGCAATAAAGGAACAAAGAAAGGCTGACAAATGATTGTAGGAAACAAAGCGAAGAGATTGGGTGAAACTGCCAGCTGCGTTTACCATTCTGGCTGTCGAAAGATCATCATTACAGATAAGATCGATGTGAAAGCGGTTGGTGGACTAGAGACTAGAGGGTTCTAGTGCCTAGAGTATACTTGAGTAATGGGATGTTTAATTGGAACAGGAGCTGAAGCAGTGGAGATAGGAGTAGGAGCTAAAGTAGGAACTAGTAAGGAAACTGTATAGACCAATAAATCCTCCTCCTCCTTGACTAGTAACAATAGACGATTAGGAAAACGGGGTAGTCTCAAAGAATGCAACATTAGTAGACACAAAGTAATGTCGAAGAGTGGAATGATAACACCTGCCTTTTTGAACCGAAAATATCCACAGATACACTTTAAGGACTTGGATCAAGTTTAAGAGACTTGAGAATGGACTGTCCGAAACAAACATATCAAATACCTTAGGATCGATAGGAACAAGTTATTTGAAACAATTGGTGGTAGGAGTAGCCAAATTTAAAACTAATGATATCCTGTGTCAAAAACATGCGGTGAGGCGCATCACTTGAAGTGTTTGGGGAGATGCATCTGGAACAAAAGAGCCCGGGCAATCTCAAGAAGATATCTATTCTTTCTCTTAGCTACCCCGATGCGAGGAGGATGTATCAACCTGAAGTGCGTGGAGAATCTCGTATTATAGGAAGGATTGAAGAGTTAAACGAATATTCTTTGGCATTATCACGCCTCAATATTTGAACAGAGACATAAAATTGAACTTTTCATTTCGAAAGAGCCTTCAAATGAAAAAAAAATCTTAGAAACGACACCCCGTTAGATAAAAGCGAGTGAGAAGCGAGAAAATCGTCACGAAATTAAAGAAATACTTAAACCTAATGAGGCTATAAGCTGACCAGGACCCCGACATCGGAATGAACTAACTCAAAAGGAGTGGAAACTCGTTTACTGACTCTAAGACTCAAATGCACACGATAAAGCTTAGTATATTGACACGACTCACAGTTCAGTGAAGATAGACTAGAAAACTGAGGATATAGCTTCTTCAACAAAGAGAGAAGGATGACCCAGGTGACAATGTAATTCAAATGGGGTAACAATTTCAAAACAAGCAACTGATTTGGCACCTTTGTTTCAGGGATGTAGAGACCCCAGACTCGCATCCTCGACCAATCATACGCTTCGTCGAAAGATCCTGAATCAAATAATGATCAAGAAAGAATGAGATACTGCAATTAAGTGTACGAGTGAGTTTACTCACATAAATTAATTTAAAAGAGAATCGTGGTAAACTCAGAATTGGGGTCAAAGTGATTAGAGGAGTCGGATGAATTGTCCCTGACCTAAGGACACAAGATCTTAACCCATCTGCAAGGGTAACAGCTGAGGTAGAAAGGTGAGACTGAAACGTAGTAAATAAATTGGAATTACCTGTCATATGGTCGGTGGCTCCAGAGTCGATGATCAATGTGGAGGAAGATGAAAAAAACATGTGTTGGTTTTACCTGACTCGACGAGTGTAATGATGGATGTAGATGCAAACTTAAGTGATTTCTGATAATGAACATACTAAAATCTTTTATTTTTATTTTGCAACTTCCTACATTTCGGCGTACATGTCCCGGATTATGGCAATAATGACTCATAACTCCTCCTAAGGGTTTTGTGTTAGTCATAGAAACAGATCTAACTCGAACAAGCCTCTAAAAATCCAAAAAATACTAGAAAAATAAGTTCTTGCAATGAAAAGAAGAACCACCTTGCAACGAAAATACAGCACTGGAATAGAACTTGGTCCTACAATCCATAAAACACCTCTGAATCTCGAAGAAATCAAGGAGAAAGGCACAAAACCTAAGGTTGTCGAACACAAAATGATTTGAAAATCATTGTTGCAAGCATTGGAGAAGGAAGGCAGGTGGTTGGGGAGGACTGTCGACAGCCGGCGATGCAGGAGGAGGAGGCGCATCGCCAGAGATGCCCCCACGCGTCGGCGTGTGGGGAACATGTTAGATTCTTGTGCTGCCACACGCGCACTTTCCGACCACTGGACTTGGTGGTCTGGGTCGCCGGCGCACCTTCCTGTCTAGGCAGTGTCACCCCACGCTCCCTCGAAGTGCGTGTTTCAAAACACTAACCTCTACAACCTACCATGTATTCCAAGATGCCCTAGAATTTTTTTCTTGTTTTGGCTCAAATATGAACCCGAGACTCTGATACCATGTAATCAAAGTTAAATGAAGGAAAAAATTGTATATTTCATTGAAAACAAAGAACCTATTTATATACAAGACAATCCATAAATCAAATAGGAAATAATATGAAGTTTCCTAACTATACGTGTTTCCTTTTCCCAACTAGTTTCTAATTCTACAATACTATGACAAACATATCTCCAATGCTCCTTGATGAAACCTAATCCAACCTTGCTAAGCTGAAGAGCTTATGCCATTAGTCCCAAAAATGACAATGGAGAAAAAAATGGTCGATTGATTTTCTTTTTCCTTTGAATAAGATGCACCATTAAGGAGTAAGGGAATTGTAGGGTCATCTCAACTGTAGCATGCCATTGATGTTCACCTTCCTATTGCATCCCATAGATACTTGTGATAACCTAATGCCAAAAAACATTGTGTTTCCTATGGAACCTTCGAAGACACTTCCATAAGAAAGCACGTTTTCTCAATGAGATCATCCCAAGTCCCAAACCTCCCAACGCTTTTCACATGCAAACCACATCCTAGCTTATAAGGTGCTCTTTCTTTCCTTCCTCATCCCTACCCAGATAATATCTTTGCAATGTCTCAATCTTTGTAGCTAATGATACTAGGGTCTTGAAAAGGGATAGGTAAGAATGTGAGACAAACAAAACAAATTAAGGAAATCCTTCCCCCAATGACAAAAAAGCCTTTCTCCACCCATCAAGCCTCCTCGAATTCTTTCAACCACCAAATCCGAAAATCCTATAGTCTTTCGGTTCCCTTCTAAGAGTAAATCTAAATAAGAGAGCAACCAATATGACATTCTACAATCAAGGATTAAAGCTAATCTAAGTAACAAATCTTGACTTGTATTGACACCTAAAAGTAAACTTCTCTAAGATTTTCAACCTAATATTAGCCCAATAGGATAAGCTTGAGGTTTTACAAATGTTCCAAACAAACTTTAGAAAAGAAAATGGTATCATCTGCAAACTGTAGTAGAGACACCCTAGTCCTATCCTTTCCTACTATCAAGCCCCCGGTTATCGCACTCTCCTCTGCTTTGATCATCAGCCTACTTAGAACATATGTTACTAGGGTAAAAAGAAAAGGAGAAAGAGAGTTTCCTCGTCTCAAACCTCTACTTGATGAGAATAGGCATCCACTCATCCAAGATCTCCATTTTAGGTTAAACCCTTTCCTTTCTAGTGCATGCTCCAAAAAGCTCCAGTCCACATGATCATAAGTCATCTCAAAATCAGTTTTAAAGACCATCTCTTGCTCCCTGACATCACTTTCTTATCCACCACTCCATTGGCTATCAATACAACATCCAAATTTGTCTTCCTCCAACAAAGGCCACTTGGGTACTACAAAGTACAAATTGTCTAATGGAGAAATCTCCATAACCACCCTAATAAGACCTTAGCTATTATATTAAATAAGCTTGTAACCAAGCTAATAGATCTAAAAGTTAATATCTTAGAACTTTGCTTTATTATCCTACTACTATGGAACTTCTGACATATCCTCATTAGATCCTCTTTGATCACATTCCAACCAACACTCTTGATACACTACAATGGTGAAACTCATCAGGCCAAGGGCCTTTTCCTTGTTCGATTGGAAAATTGAAAAATGAACCTCCCCTTCAAAAAGGACCTTTCTACCCACACAACTATCTCTTGAATAATGGACCAGTCTAAGCCTTCAATTCTTTAATAAATCCCTACTAGTTTGGAGCAAAGCTTCCAAAAAAAAAAAAAACTCAGCATCTCCTCACCATTACTTGGAGTCTCCCCCTCCTTAGACAATAAAGACTTCATGAATTTCCCGTTTCTCCTTCCATTGGCCACTCTATGAAAAGACTTAAGAGTTGTAGTCTCCTTCTTTTATCTACTTGATCCTTGACTTTTGTCTCCTATGCACCTATTCCTTTAACATCAGCTTCTCTAACTCCCTTCTTCTTAAAATCCTCATTGCAAAAAGATCATGATTCAAATTTCCTTCTTGCTCAAAAAGATCAATTCTTCCAATACCCAAAATAATGGAAGATCTCCTTTCTCTTAAATCTTTAAAAGACACTTTATTCCAATGCTTTAACTTTGATTTCATGAACTTTAATTTCCACATTAACCTCAACCTAACAATCTTACAACCAAGCACTCACCTAAAAGCAATAGGCCCCACCTGCAATGATTGGTAACCAAACAAATTGCACTATGGCTCAAGGTCCAACTAGGAAACACCTCTTAGAGATTATTACTACCACTTTTACAAAGAGCATTGTTAGGATTTCTAGTACCAAAGAACACCATAGGCTCCCTTCCAAGCTACAGAAATATTACTCATATGGAACTCTTAACAAGTTCCTTGATTATTACATATTTCACCATAAAAACTCAAGCACAATTCCAAGGAAAAGAAGAAAAGCATTTTTTATTTATGCTTCAAGGAATTACCTGGATACACTCATGTGAGATGTTTAAGGTTCCATCCAACTGGGGGGCTAGCATCAACTGATTCAGTTTGAGACCAGATATTGACAAATCACCAACAAGACCATGGCTATTTTCTTTATCAGCCATTTGCACATCTAGCATATTCTTCTCGGAATCAAAAGCTTGTTCATTAGCACTAATAGGAAACTTTTCAACATTCCCTTGAAACTTTATCCTTCCAGTTGCTTTCAAATACACTGGTCTTGGAGAATCAAAAGGATAAGAAGAGACAAAGTTGAAGAACTCAAAACCACGCATGCGTAAATCTAATTCAACACCCTCAATGATTAGTCGCATGGCACTCTTCACATCATAATCTTTTCTTTTTAACCAATATTCACTGGGATAAGATGTTTGAACTTTTGAATTTAATTCAAAAGCAACTGATGATGAACTGATAGCAATATTATCATGCGAGATTATGATATCTCCTCGAGCATCAGCAAATGACCCCTCAGCTTTTGGTGCTGCCCATTTGATGTCAAACCTCCTACATTTGGAAAACTACATGAGCGCCTACTTGAAATATGGCAACATTCCATTATTAAACAAAAAATTCCACAGCTGGGATTAATAAGCAACCATGTCAATGATTCTATCAACAATTACAAAGAAGCCAAGGAATCTTACGGTCTCAAAAGGGAACCAGAGAGTTTTGTTTCACCATTTATATCCCCTAATTTCAGTGGCACCTGATGAAGATGGCCAGGTAAATATCGATGCATAATCTTCTCAAAGGAAAAATTTCCAGAAAAATTCACATCCATCGCCAAGTCATCCCTTTCACCCTGCAAAATGAAAATAATACGCCTTTCACTGAAAAAAGACAAAACTTACAGAAGTAACCGTGCATATCATTCCACAACCTTTCTAACCCCTTTTCCATTCCCAATTATGAAGTTAGGCAAGTAGCCTGCCCTGCTTAGCAGTCTTTGAACAACATAGTTAATTATGCTTTTTATGCAGCAAAAAGGAGTCACAGCAAGCATTCAAAGATATAACATGACGAGGAAAAACAAGCTTGTGGAAAGAATATTTCAAGCAACAATGCAAGTCCTACCAAAAAAAATGATATAACACAACAAAATTCCAACCTATCAACTGATAAAAGGTAAAAGGAAAATATGAGAGGTATCCACCAAATGAGAGAAAATCAGGACAACTGAACATCTCCTTGGGTACAAGGCTAGGATTTGGAATAACTTAGGGACTATTTGGCAACATTCTCAAAAACTGTTCTTAAAAATGGTTCTCAATTATTTTTAGAAATAAAAATCTGTTCAAAAACTCAAATATGAGAAATGGTTCCCTTGGCTTATTTTCCCTAAAGGTACTTGCTCTTATATATAATGCAAAAGTTCCCAAGGTATTCTCCATATTTTTTATTATTTCTTAAAACACAAAGAAAAAAACCATAAATTCTGAAGAACCAATTTTCAGACCAGATTCTCAAAAAACTATTTTCAATTAAAACTTTGTCAAGCCAAGTTATTAGGTTAGAAAACTCATTTCTTTTTTTAGAACAAAAAGAATTGTTTACAATAACAGTCTATACACATACCCTGAATCCCCAAAGCTAAGTAGTAGCCCATTCCTCACAAGGAATTATAAACCCATACAAATACATACATGTAGCAATCCATTTTCTTCCATGTGGTAAGGTACCCGACATTAACAAGAGATTAACAGTGTCAGACACACTATGTATGGTGTATCCAAGATTTATGCAAGTCAATGAGCCAGTAGTAAGGAAAAATGTTAACAGCAGTGTCCTTGCTAAAACATAAACGCTACCACCACTTTTATGTTATTAGGTACTCTCTACTAGAAAGTTCTAGCACATGGTATTTGACACCTCTCAACATTTACCAAAACCTAGTATCTCAAAGTCATAATACAACTAAAGAGATCATAAATACCTAGTAATGGAGTGGGAGCAATCTGGCTACCAATAAATTAAAACAAGACACTGCAAAGATGATTTAGAAATAACCTAACAGTTCTTCCAAGTAACTAAAGGATAAAACTTAAGAAAAGCTTGAACCTAAGAAAATAAAGTAACATGAACCTTTACCATTCAGCCTAATTCATTTCTGACCAAAACAGATAGTGACGATCAGTTAACTACCTCTTGGCAAATCCATGCATTCCCTGCCCCTCGAATTTCACCACCATCCACAAGGCTAGCTCTAATACCATACAAGTCAGCAACCTATCAAATTTAAATCCATTCAAACAAATTGATTAAGGATGAGAAAACCACAGTCTATTCCAGACACATGCATGATCAGTTATCTACAATAAACTTACGCAGTTATCAGTGTTGAAAGTGAAATTAGCCGATAAATATGAAAGTGGTACACGATCAAACGCTGCCACAGCACCAGCCTCTTTATTCTTCATTATTGCTTCAGATGCACAGGATACAGGAAAATCAGAAACGGAACTGGATATCTTCCTTAAAACCATGCCACTTCCCACAAATATAGGTGCATCCAAGGGGCCTTGACAGTTGAATACAGCAGTTACTGAACCAGCCAGCTGCAGTGAACAGATACAATAAATAGAAAGGCCGTGAAAAATCATCATTTGATCTTTGAAAGAACAAATAACTGAGATATTGGTTTACATTACATAATCAACTAGTTTGGAACAACAAGATCACAAAAAATCATTTTTTTTTTTTTTTTTGATGGAGTAAAACAAATTTATAGTGTTAAATCAAGGGAGCAGAAATAGAAGAACCTTAGAGTACGGGTGGGTGTACAAGAGAACCGAGCACCCCAATAAAGAAAACAAAACCAAACAAGAACTACCTACTCTAACCATGTAAAGTTCTTCTATAATGGGGTGTGTATTATCAGCACTATGCAAATTAGCCCAGACCTAGAGTGGTTACAAAAATTAGTTTAATTCTTTACAGGCGGAGGGACCTCATTCTCAAATACCAGCCTATTTCTTGCGCGCCAAAGATTCCAAGCTTGTGCGAAAATCATAAAGCAAGCTTGTGCCAATAGTATAAGAAATTAAGAATAAAACATCGTAAGCTAACTAAATTCCAAGAATGAAGAAAACTACCGAAACATAACCAGCACAAAAAATGCATCTTAAGTATTAGCACATTCAAAAAATCTCAGAGGCATGAAACTCGGTATACATACTGGGAACAGCAAAGGCTTCATCTTGAAAGTTTTCATCAGAGCATTTACTTCAACACAAGGGACCTGGAAATAGAATAATTGTACAAGCATTACTAATTGCATATGCAAAATTAATCAAAAGAAAAGGTAAAATAAATCGACCACCTCAAGCTGCCAATTGAAACTTAAAGAGAAAGCTTTAATTCAGAAGCCATGATTTCATGATAAAAAGAAAGTTAAGAAATATGAACATGTTAGTATAATGTATTATTGATCGTTTGCTTACCCATCAAAAAAAAAAAAAGTAATGTATTACTGATATAAATGTGTGAGTGTGTGTGTGTGTATAGAGAGAGGTAAAATAAATCGACCACTTCAAGCTGCCAATTGATACTCAAAGGGAAAGTCATAGTTCAGAAGCCATAATTTCATGATAAAAAGAAAGTTCAGAAATATGAACATCTTGATATAATGTATTACTGAGAACATCAATTCTGATACTATACTCTATGGCACATTCACTAAAACGCCCAGATACACAAGCACACACAAAATTCAAAAATATGGTAAAGACACTGCATAAGGAAGAGCAAAATAATCTTTCCTTCATCAGATTATGTACATGTGTTAAGAATACTCATCCTTCTGTTTACTTCCATTCTATTTAATGAAATGAAGTGTTTCATCTCCAATATTCAAAAAATAAAAGAAATAAGAGCCTGTAAAGGAGTAGTTAAATTGAACTTTGATAGGTGTGCCTTAGGCACCCTAAGGCAACTTTGATAGACGAGTTCTTCTTTCTTACTAGTAACTTCAACTTGCTTCTCAGAGTATTTGATGGCTCTTCTAATTCAGAGAGCACTAATTTTTCTTCTGGTTGCTTAAGTGATGGAATTTTCTTCATTGAACAGGGGATCTTCTTATGTACATCATGTATTAGTGTGTAAGGGCTTTCATATCCATCATATTGGACTCTTTCATCAAAAAGTCATGGTCTTTCAAGCATAACATGAGCAACTTTCATCAGTAAAACATCACACCATATTGATAACTCAAAATTATTATCAAAATTAAATTTCACTAGACATCAAGAACTCACCAAAACAAATATCTCATTTACTCATGCTATTTGATAAGGATTAGGATACTCCATTATCTTTAGATTAAGCTTCTCAATGAGCTCCTCAAAAGCTAGATTGGAACAACTACCTCCATCAATGATTGAAGTACGTAATCTCCCTTGGCAAGCAAACGATAAATGCTAGCACATCACCAATCCTCCTCTTTGTTTAACCCTGGTATGTCCACTAATGATTGCATAACAAAGTAGTATCTTCCAACCATGTTTGCATAAATTAGTCCACTCCTTAGTTACATATATCCTCATGCCAAGAACTTTTGCTTTGATACCAACGTTGATGTAGAACAATCCTATGATGGTTTCCTACATTCAAAGTAGGTGGGCTAGGGTTTTATTTTCTTATGGTCTAAGGAGAGGAACAAAGAATAAAGTTTATGATAAAGAAAAACAAATAACAAAATATGGAAAAAAGAAATAAGAAAAGAATGGATAGAAATATTAGGATCTCACTAAGACTTTCTAGGAGTCTCCCCGAGAAGAAAATAAATGAACTCCCACCATTAAAAATTGCAATATTTGCAAAGAAAATGAAATATTATTACTTTAAGATTGCCATCAAACAACTGTAAAGATTCAATTTGACAACAACTGGCAGCATGTAACTCCTGGATACAGGTAAAATGCTAAGTTCTTTCCTTTTGCCAAAATGGATCATCTCTGATCTGTAGTATTAAAAACATCCATCCAAGCCTAGTGCATGCTTATACAAAAATTGTACCTGACATTAGATGAAATTCTCCTTCTCTGGATGAATACAAAATCTCAAGCTTCCGGAACATTGCGAACCAGCCACTTGCATTGTGCAAGAATATTCGTTGACCACGGAAACATAAACTTGCTGAAAAATCCTGTCAAAAAGGCATGCATAGTGTATATAGTACTTCCAAACTGGTCATATGACTAAGCTTTCAATATTCAAACTTATTCAAACTAAAAGATAACATGGATGTTGCTGAATGTTTGTGCACAAGCAAGAAGCAATGTATCAATAGAAATAATCAGAAAGGAATTTAAAAAAAAAAAAGAATACTTTTTATGAGTAAAAGCAATATATACTAATCAGAAAAAAGCAACTTAGAACATGAGTATACTAGGTATACAAAAAGAAGGCTAAGGAGATAAAAGAAAGAGGAGACAAAAATATACCCACCCTCCAACACTCATTTACAATCTAGCCAAGTCAAAAGATCAAGCAAAGAATTATGCCTATCAACACTATGCACATTTGTCCAAGTCCATAAATTACAAATAAATGAAGATTTCATCCTATGAGCTGAGATCTCCCCATTCTCAAAAGCAATCTTGTTTCTTTCGCACCAAATAGTCCAAAAAATACAAAGGGGGACTGTCATCCAGGTTTTTTGCCATTTGTTGCTTGCAAAGGAGCTTTGCCATGTAGGAAGGGACTCTCAAATGGACTTGGGAAAAACCCAAATGACACCAATTATAGCTAGCATAAGTTGTCACAACATACTAGCTTTTGCACAGTGAACCAAAAGGTGATCAACTCTCTCCTCTTCTTCGCAACAAAGGAAACAGTTATTGGCTAAAGCTCTTCCTCTCTTTTTCAGTTGGTCTTCAGTTAACACTTTGCCCCACGAAACTCCCTAAGCAAAAAAATCCACCATAAAGGGAACCCACACATTCCAAATAAGACGATGAGGGAAGAAATCTGCTATTGAACAATCCATAGCCCTGTAGAGGAATAGCATCCATCCTTGGCATCTTGTAAAAGCAGCATATCTTCCTGCCTAGGGAGAACTCTCTTTCTTTGAATGGCTTGAAGAAAACTCTGGACCATCTCCATTTCCCAGTCATTAAAAAGTCTGCAAGCAAACCAACACCTGACCAACCCTCATATCTCTTTAGACGATCCCCGAATATCGATACAAGACACTCTTTGTTGGATGCCCGACCATTAGAAGGAAGCGTCTATAAGCGCCTCCTCCTATACCCAAATATCTTCAAAAAGCACCCTTCTGCCATTCCCTAAAGAGAAAACAACATCGGGGATAAAGGTCTCTCACTCCTTTCTGATTTCTTTCCAAACACGTCCCATAAGCTCCCTAGCATCACAAGAAACCCATCCCCCCCTCTCTCCTCCCCAAACTTCCATCTAATATCATCTCCCCTCAACGCTTCTCTCTCATTGGCAAAACGCCAACTCCACCTGAAAGAATACTATTCGACAGAAGGCATTTGACACTAGAAACCCTTCCTGCTATATAAATACACAATTTAAACCACTTGACTGATGTGGTTTTTACTAGAACCCACAGCCTAAATAAAATTTCTTTGCATTTGCTCTATAATCTCAATCTAACCCACCTTGGCAATCGAAAAAGGGACATGAAGTAGATGGGTAAACTAGAGAGAGTGCTCTGAATGAGCATGATCCTCCCCCCTTTGGAGATGTGTTGTCTTTTCCGTAAGGCCAATCTCTTATAAAATATCTCCTCTATACCATCCCAAACAAGCTGGCGGGGAGTCTAGGTGAAATGTGGAAGAGCTGACCTTTGCATCCCGACTCAAGGCGAAACTCCACATTTACCCATTCCCACAAGGTAATGTCACTCTTATTTAATAACCAGCTAAGGTGCACCACCTTATATTGGCTTGCTTTGAAAAACAAGAGGGTATCGTCTGCGTATAGTAAGTGAGAGATAACGAGTCCCTCCCCATCTCTACCTCCAATTCTACACCTAGAAAGAAAGCCCCCATCGACTACTTTCGCAATGAGACAACTCAAAGCCTCCATGACAAATACAAAGAGATAAGGGGAAAGAGAATCACCTTGTAGAGCTCCGAAAAAAATTGGAAGGAGTGTCATTCACCAAATTGAAAAGGAAGTCGTTGAGATGCACCATCTAATCCAATTCAGCCATTTTCTACCAAAACCCCTCTTGTCCATCACACTAAACAAAAAATCCCAATGTAAGTGATGATACGCCTTCTTAGCATCCAACTTGCATAAAAGCCCACTCTCTTTCCTTCTCATCTAGGCATCAATGACCTCAATTGCGATTAAGGTCGCATCCAAAATTTTTCTACCCTCCACAAAGACGTTTTGAGCCATAGAAATGACCTGTCGCACCACCCTTTTCAGCCTATTAGCGAGAACTTTAGTCAATGGTAGACCAGCACTACAACAAGGGGTGACCAGTTTCTGTAGCAGCTCAACCAGTTCATCAGGATTTCGTCATTTCTCCCTCGTTTTAGCTGGGGAATTGAGTGTTGTATTTTTATTGGATTCCTAAGCTTCCTTGGAACTTTTAGGAGCTGTCTAGGAAGCTTAAAGAAGGACTTGGAAGGCTGATGATTTTTCTTAAGATTTTAGAGGGAAAAAGTGAGAAAATAAGTTGGCTCTTTTTAAATGTTTTAGAGAAACAAAGTTCAGGAAATGGGGAAGCCTAACCTATCAATGAAGCCCAAGGTTGACAAAGGTGAGAGACAAGGAGTTTGTCCAAAGGGGAACAAAAAGCAAGAAGAAAGAGAGAGAAAGAGGAATGTCGTTGTTCTGTGATTCCGACGAGAAGACTCTAAAGATTCTTTACAGAGAAGGCATAGATTCCACAAGAGACATCAATGCTTTTGTCTTGGGCTTGAGAACTCTTAGAGAGCTAAATGAAGAGAGGACGAAGGCAACTATAGGGATTGGGATTCTTCATACAAGAATGGGTGTTTGAAGTTTCTTCTCTGTTGATATTTTTCTTCAGAGTTGGACATTCCAGTGAAAGAGAAAACTGGAAGGAGATTGTGGAACTTCTAGCATAAGAGAAACAGAGAAATAAGGAGGGAAATGCTTTCTATATGATTTTCTAAACTTCTCCATCCTAATGATTGACTCGTATGTTTATCATGAATTTTGGGTTGAGTTTATCTCACTTATTGCTTTAAGCATACTTAACTAAGGGTAAAATGTCGATGTGAATGACTGGGATATAGATTTTCTTCCAATAATCCTTTACTTATGGGATGCCTTTTGCATATTTGGAGATTATAGTCAGAAATGCACAAATGATTATAAGAGTGCATAGTTCTTGACTTGATAGTGTTGTATAAAATCTTGAAAAGCACCAATTTGCGACCTCCCAACCCCTATTTCCATGTTGGAGCTGCAGCTAGACCTAATGGCTAGTTTAGCCACTCAGTTGACTTGACTAAAGGCCTCTTTGGCCCTGGGTCTACATTCATTTGATAGTTGAACTAGATGATTGGTTTCTAATCACTTCTTCTACTTTATTTAGGGTTGTTTAGTCTCTTGAATCGTACCATCGCTACTGATAGTTCCAGTGACTCACTTGGCCATCTTTGTTCCTAATTTAAGGTTTTATCAGCTTTGGTTTACGCTCCTTGTTGCCATTGGTTTAGTAAGCTAATTTGGCTCATTGTTTCAATATGTTTTAAAGACTTTTTGGCTTAAATTTCATATGCATCTGCTGCTGGTTGTGAAAGCCAATTTTAGCCATTTTTATGATGTGTCTTAGGGCTTCTTTGGCATCAAATTTATACTCATCAGGAAGCTGGTTGTGAAGGCCAATTTTGGCCATTTTTCTAATGTGTCTTAGGACCTCTTTGTATGATCATCGGCAACTGGTTGTGAAGACCAATTTTGGCCATTTTTCTAACGTGTCTTAGAGCCTCTTTGGCCTCAAATTCATAATCATTGGGCAGTTGGTTTGTAAAGGTCAGCTTTGGCCATTTTTCCAATGTGTCCAAGGGCCTCTTTGGCCTAAAATCATACTTATTGAGCAGCTTGTGGGGATGATCGGTTGGCCTTTTTTCTAATACATTTCAAGAACTCTTTGATCCCAGTTCTAGATAAACCTTGCTGATTTTCTTAAAGTCATCTTTTGCCATTTTTTTACCACTTCATTCATCTTCATGTACATACCAAAAATCCATTCTAGAATTCTACTTTCATATTTACTCCAGAGTGCCAACAACCCACACAAGTAAGTAAAAACATACATCAAATAACCTCATTCTGAGAATTACCAGAATATCTAATCCAAAACAAATGCAAAAGTTCAACAATGTCAATGTCAATCTTTAACATAAACCTCTTCTGAGCGCACCCTCTTTTTGATGCAGAACTACCCCTAAAATAGATGTTTAGATTCAAATAAAGTCCTCTATGGACTTTCAAATCAACAAATGGGGAATAAATTGCAAAGAGGTGGGTCGAACCTAGGCCTCGTGCCAAACCAAGCTCTGATATCATGTTAAATGACCAACTCTCCTAAAAGCTCAAGCTTATAGGATCTGGGTTGTATATGAATATCATGCCTTTAACACATCATATAAGAATTTTGATCGGTTGACTGGTAAAAAGCTTAAAGGACAGTGATATTGTTGTTGGTTCCTCCAAAGGGTAATGAATGTTTGTATTCAAACTTCTTGCCTTAAACTTAGCTTGATTCTACTCTTCTTTTATTAAGTACAGCTCATACATGCCCTTGAGACCTAGGTCAAGTGGTAAGGGGGGATGGGTATAGGGGAGGTCCTGGGCTCGAGTCCCTATAAGAACAAAGTACTACAACAATGTAATACAAAGTGAATAGATGTCAAAAAGTACAGCTCACACACATGTAAGTTCTGGTCTCACAGAAGTTATTCTGCTACATGTTCAACCACCAAATTTCACTCCATTACTTATCGAAAAGGGAATGTTTCTCTAACTAAGACAAGGAAAATAGTTGCTGTTATCACAGGTACACACTTTTTTTATCGCAATCCACTCACTTCAGTTGATCCTTTTGTTTCCCAACTTATTATATCATAATGCATAAGGTTCTCTCACTTTTGTAACCTTATCCATAGAACAATTGAATAAAGACGCAAAGAACTCATTGAACAGGGTGCATCCTCTCCAAGTCTAAATTTACTGATTTGTCAAAGCCAAATAAAAGGCACTAAGCAACTACAACATAGTGGAGAAAGGATGACAGACAATTCAAAAACAAAAAAATTCTTTCTCTCTTTTTTTTTTAATTGATAATTGTGGGTGTCCGGGCTAGCTTGCGCGCCTCCCAGGCAAATCCCATTGAATTTTGAAAGTTAGTAGTTAGCGCTCAGGTGGCCCCTAAGGAGACTCCAAAAATAAAAAACATAAATTGACCTCTATAAGAGCACTTTTATTCTCATTAAAATTGTTTCTTATAAAGAAATCCTACTTTTTCCCATTTTTTGATAAGTTGCTTGAGATTTGAAGGGAGAAAAAAAAGGGCAAGGCATAGCTTCATCCCTCTACCTAGTGATCATGTATTTGTCCAGCATGCAACTAGAAAACCCCTACAACCCCAAAATACTATGATGTCCCCTGAACTTCATATCAACATGTTTGCCACCAATAAGGAAATCATGTCACCTTGGAATTTAAAATGTACCTTTGTGCAAATTAGAAAAAATAAGCCATAACCAGACATCATAAAGATTAAATCTCCAGACAGTACAGAGGAAAGCATTTCAGAACAAAAGAAACTAGGACTTACTGAAAACCAAGATGTAGCACCAAATATTTGAAAGGCCAACCCTGTCACATTAAGCTGCCCATGAAGATTAGGGAAAGCTTCTCCTCTTGACATGCATATGTGAACCTGTACGCAAAAAACATTTGTAGAGATCAGAATGGTATCATTGTACGAAGAAATGGACGGATAAAAAAACATTTGATCAGAAATATAAACATTAAGTCATTTGTATAACAACCAAACAGAAGAATAAAAATAAAAACACCAGAGAGTATAATCTAAAATTTTTTATGGATTATCTAAAAGATAGCATACAGGTGATGAAGCTTTGAATAAAAACATGATTATAGCAAATCTAAAAGATAACTTCTGGGAACATTCCCTTCATCTATAATATCTGTTTTTTGCTGATCAAAAAAAAAAAAATGATTATAGCAAATCTTGAAGAGCAAAAGAAAATTAATATAATTAAAGGTAGAGAAGCACCTCACCACTGGCTCTCCCTTTGGACCACATGATTGGAATTTCTAAAATTCTTTCAAATAGCTGCAGAAAGAGACAAACAGGACAAAAACAATTCAGATCACCTAGGTTGTAGCCATCATATTTCTTCCAAGTTCACATAAAACCTTCATTTGTACCTTACCGGTGCAAAAAGGTTAATGACTTTTAAATTAGCATGCCATTTCTGCTCAACATTGTCAATGAAAACATCCACAGACAACCAGCCACCATCTTTAGATATCACGTTTGATCTCCACATCTTAAAGTTGCCACTCAGCTGAACATGCATACGATCATAGTGATTTTGAAACTTAGCATGCCCATTGACATTTTCCATCTCCCTGCAAATGGTGTATTAAGAAAATCATAAAATGTTTGAACAACGGCAATATTGAAAATCTTAAATATTGCAAAGCATCTTCTAGCAAGAAGCACATCCATGAAACTGTTGACACTAAGCATAGAAGATAAAACTCTACCTAAATTATAAAGATTTAGGTCATTTATGATTTAACATTTAACGTGTATAAATGCTTAAAATAATGCATATTCAAATTTTTAAATATCAAGCATTGTCTTCAAGCAAGGAGCACACATATAAAATGGTAAATGGTAAACATAGAAGAAAAAATATTATTTTTAAGACAAAAGTTAAAAGTCATCAAAACAATAATGTGTCAAAGCCCATCCACATACAACCACCAAAAGAAAGATAACTAAGCCAGAAGCCCACTTCATCTAGGTGCAGCTTAAAAAAGGAAAATGCATTAGAGTAATATCCATCATACTTGATTTGACAAGTTACACCAGTTAAGCTGCTTTAGAAAGTATTCGGATTTTAATGTTGGGTTCATTTCCCAATATCCCTTGTCTTTACTTTTGCCTTTTGCTTATCAAAAAAAAGAAAGTATTTGGATTTTAAAAAGTAAAATAGCAGCAAAGTAACAGAAGTAGACTTCACCTTGGCTCATTGTCACCATATGCTAATAGCAGCAGAGTTCCACTTTTGAAATGAACAGAATCCAGTGTAACTGGAAACATTTTCTCAATACCTTCGGTCTGCACTTCATCCAAGCGGCTTGCAACAATATCATCAACTCTCTGACCAATGCTTGACTTCACCTTTTGAACAGAATGAGCAAGAAAACAAGATAACAGATTCCCCATATTTTCAGGAAAATATGGGAACAATGATTTCAGAGACAAGGGCCAAATGGGAAATGGATGATGCATTGCAAGCCAAGGCCCCAACCTCGTCAATATCAAACCTCGAGATTTATGACCTCCTTGACTTGCAGATAAATCATCAAAAGACTCCACCACATGTTCCTCCAATCCGAATGCATTATCTCCCATATCCAGGTTTTTGTTTACAACATGAGCTCCTTCTAAATCCTCATTGCTTACATTACACTCATCTGTCTTTGCTACTCCTTTGACTTTACTAAGTGGTTCCATATTTTCACCTGATATTCTAACTTCACTATGTCTGTCTATAGTCATATGAAACCGATCATGTGTCAAAATAATATTATTAACAGGAGCAATGGGATTTTTCTGTTCTGTAATAAGTTGAGTCGTTGAATCATCTCTGCTCCCAATATCCTGCTTTATGTTGTTCCCTAATTCTAAATCTCCCTTGTTTCCAGCATCATCAATAGCGGTTCTCAGTTCTCCATACTCAACATTTTTCTCCCCCACAGTGTTAAGTACTCTTGTCTGGTTAGCAGATGGAATACGTTCTCCATCTCCATCCACTACAAAAGTGCGACCATTGGCATCACCCTCAATTTTCAGTAAAAGTTTGTCAAGTTTTGCAGAATCATGACCTGCAGTTGACTGTGAAGGCTCATCAAAATTCCCAGGCAACAGACCCCGGAAATATGCACATGCCATTAATGCACTGCGCTCAAGAATTCTTTGTTTGGCAGTAACACCAGCTGCAGAGTTACTACTTCTGTTGGCCTTCCTCTTAAATTTGTGCCTTGGATTCACTGATATAATTCTAGACCAAAATCTAAGCCCCGAGCCAGGAACTTTTACACCAAATGATTTCTCTATATCTGCATGCTTCAGATCATATGCAACACCTGTGTCCATGCAATGATGATCCCTCCAATGTGTCCTCTCATCCATGCATAGAAAAGATTCAGAGCTAGCTAACCCCAGTAAATGACTCACATCCTCTTGCACAGCATCAACTACAGATGGACCAGCAACTTGCTCAGGAACAATATACCCCATTTCTGCAGCTTGTCTAGCTGCATCATCTCTTTCTCTGGCCCAGCAAGCAGCTGCTTCCTCTCTTACCATCCTCCTAGTTTTTGTACGATAATCAATCCCTTCTTCAGTAGAAATGTGCCTCTGTAAACCACCTCCAGAAAAAGGTATACCCAACCAAGTAGAATCCTTTTTCTGCACTATCAAAAGACTTGGATGAGATAGAACTACATCTATCACAATCTTTCCCATCCTCATACTTGAAAAGGGAAGAACACGAAGTTTTACAGTGGGGGCCTCACCACAAGAAAATTCACTGCTATGAGGACCAACAGAACATGACTCCAATGTGATGCTTAAAGGTGAAATTTTTAGAACTTTGCCAAAATCAAGATCCCGCTGAATATACTCGCTCAGCACAGAACAAACAGAAGGCAAAAGTTTGGCTTCAACAAAACTCTTGGCTTTTGCCTGTCCATACCACACCAATAAGCACACCCCAGAAATCACAGTCAAAAAGACAGAACACCTAACAAATAGTAACCCCTCTCTCCACAAAGGAACCAAAGACCTTACCAGAGATCTGCTTTGAGAAAAAGGCTCTTTCAGACTTTTTATCCTTGACCCACTTCTTGAACCAAAATTCCTCAACAATTCTATATTTCTCCCACAAAATTTTGAAAACTTAATTGGTTGAAATATCCAATGATCATCCTTTGAGCATTTACACTTACAGAGACCTTTTCTTAACTCTGTCTTCGGAGAAATGAAATTGCCATGGTCTGTGCTATTTACAGAGCCTTGAAGAGGAAGCCCAAGGAATGGGCAGTGCAGTTTGCTCATTATCTCCCCTTATATGCTTCCACCCAATTGTGACTCATCTGCCGGGGACCAAGACACCGTCTCAGTCCCCTAAAAATTAGACTATAAAGCACCCAAACATTCAGATCCTGAGGAATAAAGGAGAAAAGAACACTTCAGATCAACATTTGAAAAAATCAAACATTGCAAACAAGCAATAACCATCCCTAAGAAAGGAAGCAAAGGGGTTGAATCATATTAGTATGTTGTCTTAGTCACTAAAAAATGAAAAAGTAACTCAACCATGCAAAATAATTGCATGGACTATCAGGTTCCAAACAGTGGATAATTGGGATTCAAAATTCATTTTATGGCATTTCTATATGTGTTCACTGAAAGGATTGGGGCATGAAGCTGAAACCTTTTACATGTTAAGTAATTGGCAAGATACATTTTCCAACTATAAACTCAATAAGTATATTTTTTCAATCAAACAATGAATACTCCAATTAATCCACTAAGTGATTAGTAAATCCTCTAATTGATTGAGAAAAATTGGAAGGAAAGGAAAGGGGAATTAAAATTTTGAAGGAGATCATCCATTCGACTGCAAAGCTACCACAGGAAAAGAAATGGAGAGTTGAAATCTTTATAACGAGTTTGGGTTCTTGTGGTCATAGTAAGATTCTAACATCTCTTTTCTTGTCTTTACTCGTCCAAAAATAGAATAAGAATTCTAATCATTTGGAAGAAAAAAAAATGCACTATATTAAATGAGCCTAAAATAAGAATTTCGGCTGTCAAGTATCATCAATTATTTTTTCAATATCAAAATTAACATAAAACATAAAGATCCATTTAGTAAAATGAATTAAAAAGCTTTGCTTTTGTGAAAAGCACTATTATTTTTTGAAAATAAAAAAGATAAATGTATTTGAAACCATTCCATTGTTCATGCTATGCTTCATTACTAAAGCACCCAGTTTTTTAAAATCCAGAGACAATGATCAACATTTCCAAAAACAGCCTAGTTTCAGAAAGGTCACCAATGCAGATTTCCATGCATCATGTTCATTTCTTCAGACGTCACAGAATTGTTGAATATTTTATTCATAGGTAACATAAATTTTTAAAATTTTGTTCCTATGCTGAAAAATCTCCCATATCCTCACCCCCAATCTAAAAGAAAAAAAAAGGTCAATGAAAATATCACATCATTACTAGTTTCCAATTGTTTTCATGCCAATAAAACAAATCAATAATTAAAGATACCAATATTTCCTTTTCTTTCCCTCGATTTAAATTGTGCACTCAACAGAACCTAATCCCACTATCCAACTAATAATCCCAAAAATATTATCATATGAAGCACAAGCCCCTAATCATTATGGAAATAAAAAATAGTTTTTATAATCATTTTAATTTAAAGTTTAAACACACACACACACAGATGTGATCTCTCTCTCTTTACCGTTTTCAATATTGAAACTAAACTATCCATTTTCGTAGAACAATTTTTTGCAAGCGTGTAAACGAACACATGTTCTCTCAACCATTTTCAACTTTTCTGTTCCAGAAAAAAACATAAAACAGTCTTCATCTGAGCCACCAAACAGGCCCTAAGATTCTCAGTTTACTTCTCTCTCATTCCCACCTCCTTCCGCAAGTTTGTTCATATTTCCGAAACTTAACCGAAAGAAAATCTACTTCTTCCCTCTTCATTCCCTTCTCTATTCTCCAAACCAAACGAATATCAAAATTCAAAAATCAAAAAATCGAAAACGGTAAATTATTAAACGACTGGCACATAAGAAACAAATCGAATTTTAATGTAAGACGTATTTGATTAAGTGAATAGATGAGAAAAAACGGAACCTGGACTGAAGAAAATTAGCATTTTTCTGTCGAGAGAAAATTAGTGGAGACTTTTTGTGATGATTTTCTCGGGAAAGAAAGTGCGAGGGAAGGGAAGAGTTTGCTTGAGTTAAGAGCATTCTTGGGCTTTTTGGGCTTGCGGACGGAAATACCCCTGTAAATGTAATCAAATGACAAAAATAACCTTATCTAACATTTCGTCCAGAACAACGTGGATCAGTCTTCGAAGCTCTGATCTGATCTTCACCATTTTGCCGATTTTACTTTTCACCTTTTGGCTTTTACTGTCCAATCACTGGCCGATTTGCATAAGGCTCGGGGGCAAAGAGAGGCGGAGCCAGGAATTTATTTGAGAGGGAGCAATAACCAACAATAAACATGAGTTGGCTCGGTGCGCTTGAATTCCAGGGTTCAGGGTTTGCCCCCACTCGGATCCGCCCCGGGCTAAATGACGAGTTTTGTTTTAAAATATATATCTTTTTTTTAATATTAATTTAATATATTTTTAAAAATAATATCTAAATTAGTGTTAAAATAATAATTGATGACTACGATTTTAATTTCAAACATAAAAGTCACCTTTGACAATAGCACAATTAGTTGGGCTTTTTTTTTCAAGAACTTATTAAATTTCTATTTTTTTCAAAAAATTTATTATTTTAAAACAAAACGCGCAAATACCCCCTGAAATTTTAGGGGAAAACAATATTTTGCCCTAAAAAAAAGTTGTTTGCATAAACATGTTAACTTAGATGCTTAAATTCAAAATAAAAGCTCTTGTATTAATTTATGTTATGTTTGATTCTCAAAAAAATTGACAAAAAAATGCTAGGAAAAAAAATAAAAATGAAGGAAATAAAAATAAAGGAAAATACAAATTAAATTAAATTTGATGTGTTACTTTTTATTTATTACTTCGAACTCCTTTTATTTATTTTTCATTTGCGTGCAAGGATTAAATAGCTTTAAAAAACTTAAGTTTCTAAAAATTTTATATATATAGAATTTTCTTTGACATTTTTCATTAGATATCTAAACATAAAAAAAATCATTTTTCTTGGGTTTATGTGAAGCAAACTTATAAAAATTTCTCAAAATTTTACATATCTCTCATACCGACAAGAGTCAAACAAACTAATAAAAACAAATGGAAAATAAATTATAAATATATGGTATCAAACGAATATCTCATACCATGTTAAATAACTAACTATCATAAAAGTTTAAATTTATAGGATTTATATATAATAGAGAAAAATAAATAAAATAAGTTTTATATATATAATTAATTAATTTATTATGTTTAAACCTTTTTTTATTTTTCCCCTAATTTATTTCCTTTCACCATTCCTATCTATTTTATTTCTCTATCATTTTCTTATTCCAAATGGAGCCTTCGCGATTTTCCCCCATCAACTTATATTATGGCTCCACCACCAAGTCCAATTATATATTTTTTTCATTTATTACTAAATTTTATTGTTTTAAATTATAAAAAAAAACGATTGTTTTTTTAAAGATAATTAATTTTCTTGTTTACAAATAAAAAAAATATTTTGTAAAAATATTACATTTTTTATAAATAAATAAAAAAATGTATTGTACTCACAAAAAACCTAAATATTCAAATATAAGAAAATCATATATAATATAATTAAAACTCTCATGATTAGATTTGTGCATAATTATATAAAATCGTATATATCATTTTTTTATTTAAAAATATATTTTATTAAAATAAAAAATAAAAACTAATTACTTTACTTACTCTTATTAAATACTATTCAGAATAAAAATTATATTTAACATTAAGTTAGCACTTAAGATGGTTGTCGAGGTGGCACTTTCCAATAAATCATGCAGGCTTCAAATTAATGATTAGATATAAAACTTGATTGCCTTGTAGAGTAAAATGGTTATCGAGTGTGAATAACAGTGAATAAAACTCAAGCGCCCCAGCCAACCAAAGCTACCACATAATTCTTAAGATGGTATTCGATATAAAACATAAAATGGAAGAAAATATTTGTTTTCATTCATATTTTTGTAAAGAAAAATGATTTTCTTTATATATAATCTCACCATAAAAAATAAAAAAATAATAAATTATAACAAAATTTTCTTAAAATATTATATATTTTAAAATTTTTTAGTTCTTATATAAAAATAAATAAAACAAATATAATAAAATTTAAATAAACTTATAAAGTTAAAACCTATTTTTTAACTTTCCTCCCAGTTTTATTTCTTCCACTATTCCACTATATTTTCCTCTCTATTTTTCTTTTTACCAAGGTTCCAAAAAAAGCCTTAACGTTCAATTTTTCAAAACACTACAAAACTTGATTAAATTTTTTAAAAATAAAATATAAAATTCTACAGGAAATAACTATTAAATTAAACTGTTTTTTAGCCCGATAATTATCAAAAAATATTCAAAATCTTTGAAAAGAGCAACTAGGTCCAAAGATGCTAAGGCCAGGCGTTTGTTTTTTTACTTTTTACTAAAAATCAAACCAAATATGCCAAATATTTTAGCATTTTCCATTCGAAAATAGTCATCTTCTAACAATAGCTTATTTATCATTCGCGATAAAATGTTTAACGACATTTCACTATAAAGCGTTAAAAAAGCAAGCAATTATCTTAATATTATTAAGTATTGACATTTAGCGATCATTAACAATTATATATTGACGTTAAATAAAGCAAACGTCACCTTGGTGTCTCCCCACGTCAATATGACTGACTATCTACAACATCGTCCTCTGAAATAGATGAACAAAAATTTTGGGAGAAAAAAGATAACTAAATACAGGGTGCTATAATGGAGTTCAACTACCATGTTCCGAGGAAGGATTTTCAATGAACAAAACTAGAAAAATCGTGTCCCCTGAAATGTTCAACCACAATAAGATCCCCCACCAAATACCCAAGAAAAGAAAAAGGTTCGAGTCCATGGCAACACTACTAAAGGTAATCTTTCACAAAACCAGGCCCTTCTGTTTATTTTATATCATCCTCAACCGAACAAGGTCAAATATATGTGTTCATAAGGGAGGAACGAATCGAGGCTCTTACCGGACTGGCTGCTGGTTGTAATGATTCTTCTCTTTCTTCTTTGCTGCAGCAAGCTTTGCACTCCTTGCAGCAGCTTCTGAAGCAGCGGCTCTAGCAGAACCGTCCATATCTCTGGTTGATTTCTTCTTCTTTGAGGAAGCCATCTTCTTTAGCCGCTCCTTCATATCCACCGAAGGTGTCGCCTCCTCTTCAACTTGTACACCTGCAGCCGCCGCTTCTTTCAACCCATTGGAAGCATCTGAGATATCGGGCTGATCATGGGATTTTCTCACTTCCTTTGAAGAAGATTTATCCTTCTTTTTCTTCTTTTTCGCATTCTTGGACCCTGAAGGAGCACTGTCCTCTTTTTCTCCATTGACATTGAGCTCCACCTTCTTATCCTCCTCTTTCTTCCCTCGTGAAACACCTGAAAAAGATTTCTTGTTTAAGCAACACTCGACTTTATTTGTTTCAAACAGCTATCAATTTACTCATTTTGCAGGAGCCAACTAAACAACAGGCAGGAAAACCAGTTCTCTAATTAAAAATAATTTTCGATTATGAAATTTCAATACTTGATGCTGATAAGCTTAATCAAGAGCCAAAACCTTGATTGCAGACTCACTGTACTATGGAGCTTTCAGGCAGCCATGCAAGTACAAGAAACCCCTTGAAACAGCAACATTAGTTTGAGAATAATTTCTTCGATTTCTGAAATCAGTGATTCCTCGTGGAGGCTTTAACAACAATTTACAGAAGCACATCGGCCTCTCAATGAAGGGAGAGAGATATTCAAAAGAACTTGCTCAGGGAAAAGACATGGGTTACATAGAAAATGGGAAGTCTTCATAGCAGATAATAGATAAGACTTACCACTTGACTCATCTTGGCCATTACTTTCTTTCTGGGAAACTCCAAAATCAGCCAGAAGGGCCTCAAGCTCGGCAAGCTCCTTTTTCTTTCTTTCCTTCTTTGAGAGTTGTTTTTCTGTTTCTTTTGGCACCAGAGAAGATTCAGCAGGCTTCTTCACCACTGGCTCTGGTTGCACCTGAACCTCTGGTTCGTGGTCATGCTCTTCATCTAAATCATCATCAACTTCATCAAGAATATCTTCTTCACTTTCAGACTCCTGTTATTCCATATAGACAAGCATGATTTATTGTTACCAAGATAATTTTAAGGCCAAACCTTTCCAAAATTAGTCTACCAAATTCCAGGTTTCTATCAATCATCCAGATTGCTGCTACATGCTTCCATACCTTCATTTTATATTTCATATATGACACCAAGAAGATAAGGAATGATGCTCTTATCTAAACAACTGAATGCGCAAAACCAAGGGTCTTAGTATAATAATATCATTTTAAAAGGATTCACTTTTTGCCCATTGTGCAACAACAAAAAAATCATGTATGGGTGCACACAATGGCCTAAAACTGATACTCACTGATATAATAATGTCTCCCCTAGATGCTCTTTGTGGCCTAGAGATAATAAACCAAAACAAACCCAACGATCCTCTCAAACCATTAATCTTATTTTCCCTGCTTTCCTACACACAATCAATCTCTTTTCAACAGTCGACCTCATTGATGAACAACCATAAAATTGCTGGATTAATTTCTTTGTAGCGAAACAACACAAGCAATGCAAGCCACATTGTTATGACCTATGGCATCCATTTGCAGGCACAAAGTTACAAGCATCAAAACTAAAGCCCATGGCACCGGATCAGTGCAATATGGGGATGAGGATGTAGAGGTTGAAGAGTGGATCTAACTTATGATGCAGATTAAAAAACGATACCACAAGGAAATCAAATGCTCCACAGTTCATGAACATATCAGTTGAGTGTAAGGACTACATAAATATTTACCCCCATCCATTTACCAAGAGGAGATAAAATCATTGGATTCAGTAGAATGAAAAGCAGTAGCAATAAAAATTACTCTTATCATAATGTAATAATTATATCTCTATAGAGAAATGAGTTGAAACATATTGACAATAATAACAAACATACGCTGGCAAAGCAGGGCTTCTCCACAGAGGAAAAGAAAAAATTAAATAATCCTTCTTACCCATTAACCTATTAAAAGAACATAAAAGGATCCACACCTGCATGGAAATGCAAAATATAATATGGAACAGAAGAAGGCATCCAAATCATATATTAATTTGTTAAGTTTGACCAATCTGCACACAACAGATACTTTCAGCACAAGATTCTTTCTATTAGAGATAATTGAAAATATCCATGCCATGACTTTGCACAATGAAAACTCGAGCGTGTGCCATGACAACCAAGGCTCCCCAAGCCCACAATGTTTTGAGTTAAAAAACCCAAGTTAACAACCACAATAATCACAGAATAAGAATTATGGAACCATAATGATAGCCAAACCCATAATTTCTATATCTAGAATCTACATTTTCCCAGTAGCTGATAAGCCAAATATTACATACTCATCACACATGTATACAGATGTAGCATGCACAACCAAACGAATAAAAAAAGAACCGCAATACCAACTATGAGCTAGCAAATTAATGAAATGGATGCACAGACCTCTATCTGGGTCGATTTCGCCATAGTGTGTGACTGCTCCAAGGTACCCCAAACGGACTGGGGAGGTGCAGTAGTGGCATAATAATCATCGTCATCATCAACATCAGCCCACGATTTCACTGTTAAACGCGCAGGTTGCCAAAACACCTGCGGCTCCGGCTCCTTTTCTTGGGCCTTGGACGACCCTTTACTCTTTGAACTTCCACGTTCCTTATCGGACTTCTTCTTCTTCTTTAGGCTCTCAAGCACCGCAAAAACGTTGTTGTTCATCAACAAGCCCTCGTCTCTCCTGCTACCACCGCCCACCATGTCTTCCCCAGATACGCCACAGGTATCTTGCAAAACAACAAAAATCCCAAGAACAAGAGAAAGCCACAAATTCTTAAAATTCGAGGTACTAATATGAATTTTATAGAACAAAATTTTCCTCAATGTTCCCGACCACTGAAATTTACACCGAAAAATCGAAATTTCGAAAGATCAACGGTTCGGAAAGATGAATAATGGGATTCTGCAAGAGAAAATAAATCGAAGTCTCGCAATGGTCAGCTTGAAATTTTATACAATTGTACAAATAAATTCAACACGAAGATCCGGGATGAAAATATTTTCTGAAGAGATTGATTCGGATAATTATATTTACAGAAAATCAGAGGCTTCCTGGGAAATAAGATACGATAAATATCGTTAGTATCGTAGGAAATTACAGAGGTTTTTTTAGAAGAAAAGCCTCAAGGTTAGGAGGAGAGAAAAAGACGGAGGAAGACAGAAGAAATTAGGATTAGGGTTTTGTAATGTGATCTAGCTTGTTTTGTTTCAGAAGATTTTAAGGGTTACAGATAACGTAGGGAAGAAGAAACAGACAAACAGAGTGTTTTATAGTTGTGGATATTTTCATGTTGGTCCTTCTAAATCTTTCTTTGCATGTCCTCCTTTTCACAAAATCGCAAAAGCAATTCTTTTCACTGTGGCTCTATGATTCTTAGAGGTGTAAAATTAGCCCAGGCCGTTGGGGCTGACCGTCTGCCGGGGTCGTGTTTAGCCAATTAAATTATTCTTGAAATCGGGTGGGGTGGCCCAGGCAGTCTCTTGCCCAGGCCGTGAATTTTTGCGCCCAAAGGCTGTTGTGACAAGCTTGGGTTTAGGGCGGTAGACCAGGTCATTCCCAGCCTGAAAAGCCGAGACCATTTTATTTCTATTAGATTTAGCCTAGCCTTGTTAGCCCCGTCCGGCCATTCGATTCTCATTCCCAACAATTCTTTTGAGTTAACAACTTGTAGAACTTTGAGTTTGGGTGTGAATAGTATTTATGGAATAAAAATATAAGTCAATGAGTTTAAATGTGTCGAAAGTAGTGTGTTTGGCGCGTCAGGCAAGTGGCATTAATGATGTGTTGTGGGCGAAACGACGTTGTAATGGATTTAAGTTGATAAGCGGGTAAGAACCGTAAACCTTATTTGTGAACTAAAAACCTGAAGAACGCGGCGATTGGATGATGGTGAGGCTAATTGAGCTACAGAGAGGCGTCAAATACCAACGGCAGCTAAGATTTAATGTGAAATACCTGTTATTTACCTTCTTCCACATACGCATTATTCGCCATATACCGTTTCTTCCATTCACTCTATCACGTGTTTCCTCCTCGAACGACAGGGACCCTGCGTCAGCGACTCCGTCGGCCCAGCCCAGATTTCGCCGAGTTTATTCGACCCGTGCTGTGATTTGCCCAACCCTAGCGAAGCGGGCTGTGTGATTTAGGGTTTGAGTTAGGGCTTGTGTGATTTAAGGTTTGAGTTAGGGCTTGTGTGATTTAGGGTTTAAGTTAGGGCTTGTGGGGTCATTCACTAAAAGAGGTTTGTTCGACCTATCCGGAGTTTTTGGTCATTCTACAACAAAGCATTAAGCAACTGCAGAATATTTGGAGAACTTTCCATTTAGGACCTGCTACTATCGTTTGTTCAATGACGATATTTTATTTGGATAGATGTTATTTATAACTTAGGAACTATTAATTTTATTTGGATAAATTGTCTTTTGTGTTTGCATGATTGGTTTCATGCTGATGCTGGTGTAACCACAAAATATAGTGAAAATTGAGTAGGCAATAACAGTTATGGGATTCTTGTTTTTCTCATGAGACTTTGAATGTCCTCTTCTCAGTTTTAAAATGTACAACCATGCTTATTTCATCTTTTGTTCCTTCATGAGTTTTCAACACTTGAATGGGGGATGATGGGACCCCAAGTTTGTTTTTCCATTCTTTGAAGCTAATGTTTTGTTTCCCTGTCATTCTCATATTTTAGATTGTGCTCCTAAATATCCTGACACATTTGGCCCAGCTTTCCACATATTAACTGATTGGGGGTGAGCCAAACTGATCAAATGTCTTGAACTAAATAGACAATCCCTCTGGGTGTGACACCCTCATTCTTTACATCCTTGCCAGTTCATGATGGCCAGCCCACCCAGCTTGATGGAACATTTCTTTGCCACCAAACAGATGTCTCAGACTTTATTCAGAGAGTGGCCTTACTTGTCATCACTGGCTAGCTGTCAAAGGGCTGGTTTTGTTGAATTGATCATTTTGTTTTCTTACTCACAATTGCTTAGAAGATCCCTGGCCCTTGGCTGGTGGGTGAAGCCCAGAGACCCCATTCGTCACTTGGCACCCTGCTGTGTACAGTGTTCGCGACTGAGATTACTCATTGGGTCTAGTAACCAGAAATGAGGTCTCAACTTGGGTCATAGATATAATTCATTTGTTAGGTAAAAACCAGAACATCTAGTTGTAAATTGAAGAAAGTTACATCATCAGGGCATAAGCAATCAACTTGGGTATGTCATTGAGTGCTGAGTTTGGGGTGGGGGGTCATTGGAGCTTGAACAGGGGAATCATTCATTTGAGAGACAACAACTTCCAGGGTTAACACAAGACTTTAAAAGCTCGAGACTGTCTAGTTGCTTCATTTATTTCATCTTTGCAAACTTTAAAAACTATTCATGAGCACCAATTATCAGTTTAAGTTCCATGGGTCATCACAAATACGTCAGACTTTAAGCAATGAAGTGCGTTATTTCTTGAAAGCTCGTTACGTCTTGCGAGCCATCGGCTCCTCTCTCGTTACGACTCTTCCTTTGTAACCTGTCATTTGGAGATTTTGAAATGAACCAACACACACTATATATATAACCAACTAGAAAACCCCAAACTCCACTCTTTTGACTCCCTTCCAAATGCCTTGATTTACAATTCCTAGCAGTATCACTCTATATGCAAACCTTTTAGGGGTAACACACATTCTAGACAAAACCTTTGAAGGGAGAATATAAGGAAAACAATAGAGGAAAGAAAAATACTAAATAGAAATATAAAATTAATAAATTATTTTATATGTTACTTTAAACATGTTTCACTATTTGTAACTCTTTGATATAAGATCAAATAACTTAACTCAAATAATTCGAAAACATGCATTTTTAACTCAGTTTTAATCATATTTGATATTTTCAGATAACCAAGCATGAGAAAATTATCATCCTTAGCGTTTTATATTTATTGTACTTTTTAAGAACCAAATACAATTGTTAAGTTTTATTGGTATTTTAGGTGGTGTCTTGTTTTCTTATCATGAATATAACTTTTTTGAGCTTAATCTTGAAATAGCGACAACATTGAAGTATTAAATTGCTTTGTTTTTAACATTGAGTATTAATGGATGACAACGGGACGGATTATTTGGGTTCATTAAGTCTGCATTTCTTAATGCCACATGTTTAATTTAATTTTAATCGGGTTTTAACGAGTTTGAGTTTAATTTTCCGTCAGACACGGGTTCGGGTATTGTTACTACATGAAACGAAAATTAAAATTTTCAAAAATGGTAAATTAATAAAAATAATAGAAAAGTGTCATGCAGGGTTGGGGAAGCTTATATATCTTCTAGATGGATAATGACGATTGTGGTTAAAATTCGTCTACGTGAAATCTAAGACACTATAAAAGTTTCGACCCAGTTACAAAGACCGTGAAAAATTTTACAGGTGATAAGTTGTTAGTGGCTAGAGCGAGATTTTCTAATCTCGAAAGTCGAAATGGCTTGAGCTAAGTTAATTTAAAATAAAGTGAGCCGAAAGAAATAAATTATTTCGGTATAAACGACCGAATGAAATGATATGACAATATATAATAATATAATAAAATACATGTCATTATATTTAAAAATAATTTTTATTATTTGTTGTATACTAATATAAATAATTATTATTATAATGTTTTTAATAAATATATATAAAATTCATAATATTTTATTTTTATGAAAATATTAATTTTAATGTAATAAAATAAAAAAGCAAATATAAAAATAAAAATTAAAAATAAAAACAAAAATACTTTAAAATGCAGGTGGTGGGAATTTTCCTATCTCGCCAGATCTGATTTAATTTTTTAAATATGAGAACGAGTTTGGGAGTGAAAAAAAATAAGCGAGGCTCGGGATCTAACCACAGATCAATATAAAAGTTGTCAAATCTTTGTAGTGTATCTTCTTTGCTTAGTTGTCTTTTTGTTGAGGCGATGATCCAGTTTTAACATTTTTTGTGGAAATGACTTTCTACGAATAGAAAAAGCGAATATTTTCACTTTTTCTATTCATAGCTTTTTAAAAATTTGTGATAAGTCGTGAAAGATTTAAAAAAAAGCAACGTTTTAATCTTGAAAAGTTATTGACTTGGCGTTAAGTCAAAACAAAGCGGCACCTTGAATATCGACTAATGAGAGTCATTCCATTAAGTGTGTGGTAACATTTTCAGTAATCATTAATATGCAATCATTACCAACAAAAGGGGGGTCATCACACGTAAAAGAATCATTACATAAAGAAGGTTACACTTAATGAAAATCTAATCAGTGTCTTGAACCAGGCTTTATTCTTTTAATTTGGTTTTACATCAGTTGCACTTCTCTATATTGTTATATATTGTGAGGATCTCCATGGTTATCTATTAGATCACTCCACAGAGATATCACATTCTACTTGAACCTTTTAATGAAATTACTTGGGTGATTATTTGATGCAACCGTTACTTTTGAGCGTAAACTAAGTTTGTGTGTCTAGATATATTAAGTATAATCCACATCGCTCATACATTGCCCATATTTTTACATTTGCATATTGTACGTTTATATTGGTTTACAGGATTCCTTTTGCATGTTTACACCTCTACGTCAACTCTTTATAGATTTTTTTTTCTTACATATAGGTCTTATCTTCTTTCAGATGAATTTTTTATGAAATTTTATGTGTAGGGAAGACTATTGAGATTCTTTAAACAAAAAGATGTTATTGTATGGAAGTTCGTTGACATACCTTTTTTATTTGCTATAGTAATTCATTGATGATACTAATGTTTCATTTTTTTTTTCATTAATTTTTGTTGCTCGCTATCAATCAGAACATTTATGTTCAATTCTATTGGTACATCATTGTTAAATGTGTGAAAGCACACTTGGAGTTTTTCAAAGAAATATGTCCTAAGTTTTTCAAATATCAATGACCCTAGTTTGTGGAAACTCATAAACCAAAAATTGTTGTTGTTGTTGATTATAGAAGAATGAGCCCGATTAGGCCACTTTGACTCAAATTTGGACAGGGTCATTGTATGTGATAATGAGCCATGTTGTGGTGTTTTTAGTCTGAGTTGTATTTTGGGTGGAGCTCGGTACAAATGAGACTTGCCCGATTTTTCGTTAAATCATGGGTCGGGAGGGGACGCGATTGAGACCTTCATTCTAAACAAGATTACTAGGATAATCATCTACTCATATTATTTCTGTTTTTTACTTCATTTTAGGGTCGATTATGTGCGTTTCCTCCCCATTCAGTAATATGTTATTATAATGGAGATATATTGAGGAGGCGAAAAGATGTAAACTCTGTTGGGAGCAAGCTTTGATTGTGCCTTTGGATATCATAGGTGACGCGCGTTTGAACAATTTGGTGATATCTGTTTTCAAGCACACAACTATTGACAAGCAGTTTTAAATTAGTCCTCAGTGTAAGTATCATGCAAAGGGTGGAAAATATGTAACCTTGCACCAATATGGAATAACGATCCCATTGCAGAATGTTAAACATGGTTAACACAAGCGCCATTGAAGTGGTGTTTGTTGAGGTCGTTGAATAAACCGACAGCGAATCAATGCATGGGTGTTACCAGAAAATGCAAGGCGTTCTTGAAATTGACTATGGTTGTGGAGCACAATCAGCGGTCAGTACTGAATCTTTGGGTATATGGAATGATGATGCTTTATGGCTTATGAAGAAGGTAATGATAGATCGATGAAGATATTGATGATGAATATGATGAAGACTTACATGTTCGCTGATGGACATGTATCATCATTCGGACTAATCGGTTTGGAGAATGAGCCAAAGGATGTTGTCTGCACGCGTTATCTTGAGATGTATCGAATATCGCGGATGAGGGACGAATGAGTCAGCCCTATTCATTTCACTTTACCACCAACTTTGCTTTGAACATGTTAAAAACATAGATATTGCTATTTCAAGTGGTTGGACTCCATGAGGGCAAGAGACTGCCAGTTATTCGAGTGGAGAATTTGTAGTTGAGCAAGTTTTTAATTCTAAATCCAATTTGCAAGAGGCTGCATAAATTTACTCAATTAGAGCACACCAAGAGTTTGTTGTAGTTGCCTCCTCAAAAAAATTGCTCATTTTTAAGATCTTAAGAAAGTGAAGAATATCTCGATGTCAATGGAAAGTAGTTCCATGGTTGTGAAAGATATACTAACTTATTTGTGATCAACGAATATAAAGGGTAACATACTTATGTAAGTCCTTGTTGTTTGAATCGAGACCATCATCGATTGGACTCAGAAGTTGGTTATTACTGTTCTCTGAACCGATAGTGGGCTAATTCACATTGTTTCTACGCTATTCAAGCAATTGTGATGGAAAATGAATATATGAAATTTCATATAAAAAAGCCTTGGATGGAAAGCATAAGGCATTTAAACACTTATTTGGTGATTTTTCTCAATCATATACAGAGCTTCCACATTTGTTCTTGGCCATAGAACAGCGAAATCTGAATGTTCTGTTGTCATTTGGAAAACCATGCGACAATAGTGTGCCCGAACAATGAGACATTTCAACGCGTATTACGGTCATGAGCCATCTATTGAAGGGTTCCACGAGTTGTCGTCCCGTGCGGTATTGATGGGTACACATTTGTAGAGTATAAAGGGACGGCTGATTGCTATAAATTTGTAGCGAAATAACTCAGTTGTTTCCATTGTTATTTGCTATTCTGAATCGAATATTGATGATTGGGGATGGTTCTTGTGTATCGAAATAGAGTAACTCAGCGGACGGGGACTTGTGTTATATCGCGGGTATTCAGTGTGCGACAACTATGGCGATCATCTTGGTGGGATGCATAAATAACCCTATCGCGATTTGCATGCGTCATCTTGCAAGCAATTTTATGATAAGCAAGATAAACTCTTAGAAAAATTTGGTATGCGAAGCATTTGTTGCGTAACACCCGCGAAGATGAATAAGCATATGGCTAAAATTGGGAGAATTAATGATGAAGCACAACAATGGTTAGAGGCGATCCCTTTTCAGTTATGGGCACTTTCACAAGATGGAGGTTGAAGATATAGGATAATGACAACCAACATGTCGGAGGTATTCGCAGTATTCTTAAAGGCACTGTGGCTTACCACTCAACACATTAGTTAGTTGACATTTCCATATATGGATTACTGTTGCAGAATGGAACAATGTACGTGGAGTGGCATCGATGGCTTGATTCACTCATGTTGATGCTCCAGATTCAGGATCGTGAGTTAGACTGAATCAATGAAATTGTTCTTCTGATCACATACATGGCCAGTTTCATTAAAAAGTCAAAGGAATTGGTTGAATTCATACCTCAAACTTTGAAATGTGAGAAATGCGCGTGCGTTAAGATTCGCGATATGTATGGTTTCAATGTAGCCCGTATCATAGCGACATGTTGGCATTGATGATGTTGGATTTTCGGTTATTTGTTCAAGGCTACTACTACGCAATTAGTGCTGAAACACTTGGGCAAGCTTGTTTTTATCCCATATTTAATGAGATGAGTGGCCTCTTTTACGCCTTAGTGGTCCCTACGATTGTAGCTCGAGTGATATGAAATGGTACGAAGTGGTGATCTATAAATCAACCTAGTTTCATAATGAAATGGATGTTGGGAGGGAAAACCACGATAAAATGTGGAGTTGTGCAACTAAGCCTGGGTCATAATTGGCGATCCACTTGCAGAATAGAAATCAAGTTTAGTTACGGATGTGAAGTAAGGCAATTTGTTTTTGTTGTAAATGAGGCCTCACCTTTTTATAATTGTTTTGTATAAGACTTATGTACAAGTGTGTATTTGCGCAAATGAAGCCTCGGCTTTTGTATTTGTTTTGTATAAGACTTATTCTAGTAAATGAGACATTATTGTTATGCGTGTATTGTAAATCTATTCTCATTTGTAATTAATATTGACAACCATATTTGACAATTATTATGGATTTGTTATATCTTATAGACATGGCGTTCAGGGGGATTCATGATGCAGATCATTCGGATACATCTGTCTTGGTATTATAAGATAGATACAGATCACACTTAGTAAATACAGAGCAGGTACGTATTTTGTTAATTATCAATTACTATTAACAGTTATAACATGTAATTTATATATAACCAATTTTAAAATTGGTTGTTTCGGTTGCTGCTACGGCAGGAAATACTCATACCCACCGATGGCGGATGAGAGCCTTCATGACTATGGATGATGGATATGCGGATTGACCATCGTGATCAGTGGATTTTACGGTATCTTGCCCAGGCAACATCACGATTGATTATTACTTATCACCTCTCGTCGAGATGGCCGAACACTGTTTCTGTGCGGTAGGGGAGATGACGATAACCTTACAAGATGTCGCCATCATCCTTAGCCTTTGTATCCATGGCCCAGCAGTCACTGGCACCTGTGTGTTCAATGTGGCGACGTTGTGCAAGGAGTTACTCGGTGTCATCCCACCCGCCAATGCTATCAGAGGAGCCACTATCTCCTTGCGGTGGTTATGTTCAGGTTATGCCCAATACGTGCGGTGAGGTCGGCGTTGGGCGTGGTGCGCGATGGGTTCATCTTAGCGTTGTCGAATCCCTTCTTGTTTGCGGACGAAGGGTGTGGATGTTCCATGTGCTTTCTCCGCTCTTGCGGTTGTGCATCTGCGAATTATAGTTGGGGTGGTGCGTACTAACATTCTCTCAGCGAGTTATCCAGGCCAGCTTGGATCGTAACGCGGTATTTGCGGTTGTATTACGCCATCTGGTATATAATAACTTGGAATGTATGTTGTTGTATGGATGAATTAGTGATTAAGTCAACATTACTCATGGTGGACCCTGCGGGTCATTGAGCCGTGTTGGCGGGTTTTTGTACATGTTGTTGTATTTTGGGTGAAACTCACCGTGCTGAAGAGACTTTCTTGCGATTTTGATTAATCATGGGTCGAGGAAGGGTTTAGATTTATATTATTTTTCTAAAGCAATATAAAAACCTGATTTTTAGGACCAAACTTTCTTTTTATTTTTGTATTTTAGCTTGTATGGTCTTGGGAAAGACTTCACATCGATTCTGATTTTGAGAGGCGACCACCGCGTGATCGGCACACCACCACCCAGCTCTGTGCCTTACACGATGCCAATATTGTTGATGTTGGGGATGGAGACTGCCCAAGGTTGTCCACGATGGATTACCCGGTCAACACAACGGCCAGGCAGGGAGTGAAACCTTGTTTATTCCACGTGGTGTGGAGGTGGAGAGTACCTTTGACAGGTGCGCAACCCATCTGGATTGTACTCTTCTTATATCGAGATCCCAGGTAGATGCACATACTCCTGATCGGTAATGGTTTTATGTAAAAAAGTATATGGTTCTATATTAATTTCATTCATATCCCGTAAGAATTTATTGACATCAGAGTGTTCACATGTAGGTCTCGCATGGCGACCATGCGTGGGAGGATTGCCTGACGGCTTCCATATATCTGCTTGGCTGATCAGGAGATGCGGCGGAGCGATGTCCGCGCGCTCATGTTTGATCTTGGTTGGTGGCATCGATCCGAGCTGAGTCTTGCACTGGTTGGGATGCATCGGAGATACCTCGACTTGCTCTTCTGACGACAAGCTAGCATCTGATGGATACCACGTGGGCCCATTTCTTGACACGATTGGTGGCGTATCATGTTCGCGTACATAGCATTATGGGACAGAGCGGTAGGATCATCACTTCACCCCACATGGTGGGTTTGATGGACTTCCACAATCCATGCATGCGGGTGATCGGTCGTATTGTTTTATGACACCACCCTTTGCATGAGTGTCTCAAGGTTCCATACTACAGCCGGTAGTACTCATGTTTTTGTAAGTTAGAGTCATGTGTTTTCTAAAATATTTACCTAATTTTAATCGATAGATTATGTAATTATTATAATTATTTCTTTGGTTCACTGGACAGCCATGGGACCATAGCGATCGCTCGTTTGCTCTGCAGTGGTGGGTTGTGCGACATATATCCATATTACGATCTGATTGTTACACGGAGAATCGGAGAAGACCTGTCGCTGTCATGATCTTGCAGCTGAGAGGCTTCGACATCACGGTCCTCAGTAGACCTTGATTGTCATCCACACTAGCATGTGTCACGTATTCGAGGTAGAGGGGAGAGGGAGAGAGAGGGGAGTTGATCGGAGGAGTCGTGCTTTCGAGATGGTGGGTTAGGTCATAGTGCAGATAATTGTATTTGATTACGGTACACTTTAAATGACTGCCTGCCGATACTCTATATACTACCCCCTCACGAGATGTTTATACCCCCGGGACCTTGCACATCTCTGCCGCCCACTCGCGTGACTGTCACCTTCCACACACTTGCTTCTGCGCCAGCCAAATGCTCGCTTACGTCGTACCTTATCAGGTGTCGATGAGGCTAAGTCCGTAGCGAAGATGTCGCGTGTGCGTCACACCCTTTACCGCTCCGCATCTGATACACCCATGGATGACCCGCAATCCTTGACCTTTTACAGTGGGTAGACTTCGGTAGGCGATATAAATGCTGTGTCGTTATTGCCGTGTGAATCACCGGCTCCATCGACTCCCACCATCGTCCGACTCCTCGGTTAGTCTTAGACTCCACGGGACCCTATTAGCCAACGGGTTGTTTATTCGCGTCAGTCCCAATATAATGCTCAAGACGTCGTCTTGTGGGACACATTGATACATATTATTTTATATATGAAAATTGTATAAAATGTTTAATATATATTTAAATGTTTTGGTATATGCATGATTTGGTATGCTCCTGATGTTTTGAAGATTATGCATGAAACGTAATCCCAGGGTTTTAGTTTTATACATTATGTACCTTTTTACAAAAATAATTTTAAATTATATATTATAAAAATTTTCCATTTTTACAATACGTAATAAAATAGAAAATTAGATTTGAGCCTCCTATTTTCAAACTTATTATTAATAACGATTTTAAAAACACAAAAAGCTTCAATTGCTCAAATTTTCCTTTGGCCAATTGTTTTGAATACATAAAAAACTGTTTAGTAATATACAAATTTAATATTTTTATATATTCTCAGGGTTTTTCAAAACCGCTCATCTTTCTCTTGTTTTTTCAAAGCAAAAACATTTAGTTTGTATGCATGGAAGTCAAGTAATTGTGAGGGTTAATGCAAAATTTCATGTTTCGATAATAAAAATGATAATAAATTCATCGGGTAATCTTGGGAAAAACTAAATTGATTCAAATTTTAAAAATTAAACTTCTAGGTTATTTGAATTTTAGGTCTGGCCCAGATGTCATTTGTTATCCAAAATTTATAATTTTATATTTAAGTTATTCTAAAATAAATATTTTTGTTGAATAAATAATTCTTATATGATTAGAAGCGATATCGTTACAATATATGAGTTCATATATGAGCGAATATATGGGTTAATGACAACAATTTTTCTAATAATCATAAAAATAACATTAAAATAAATTTGACTAAGTTCGCCTTGACGGCCTTTGTAACAAATAGCCGATTTTCTTCATTAGCGCGCCGTTGTGAACGGCGACCTTTGGAAAGTTGACGGCCGGCGTTATGTGGCGGAACTTTGCCAAAGGCCGTCGTCACATGGCGGCACGGCAATCTTAACGTAACTTCCGCGATGGTAACCGTGCTGTATTCGTTTTTTGGCTTTATAATAAATTATGTATTTTTTATTCCAAAAACACTATTCACGTCAAAAGCTCCAAGACTTTTATATAACTGTCGGGGTAAATCTTTGAGTTTTGTTAAGTAATATATTTTTAAAAAAAATATTAATTTAATATATTTTAAAAATAATGTTCAAAATAGTGCTTAAAATCATAATTTGTGATTACGATTTTAATTTTAAGTTTAAAATCATAGTCATATTATAGTTTAACTTTCAAATTTAAAGCAATGATCGAAGCTACGGTTTAACTTAATTTTACAAATCATGATTGTATCAACTATGGTTTGGCAATATATTAGTTTGAATATTTTTTAAAAAGCGCAGTATTCTTCGATTTTTTAAATATATATTATATTAAGACAACTCTAAATCTCGAGTGAGTGTCGGAGTTAGCTTACGCAGACCACAACTAATGTTATGAGATTGAGTAAACTTCCAATGACCATAAGGTGACTCAAACTAGTGATCATAGTTAATGAGGATTGTTATAGGTGCCATCAAATTTAATACAAATACAAAGTTGTAAGGTTTTATAATTTCAATCCGATAAAAAATTAGGATTCAGTTATAAAAAGTTTGTTCTCATATAAAAACGAGTTTTACACCGTTAGATAATGATTTTATCTAACGTATATGTTTTACCGAATAATTTTAATCTACTTGTAGTACCGAGAAAAAAAAATCCTTATTCAACGGTGTAAACTGTTCTCGTATGATAACGAGTTTTTATCATCTAGCACAAAAATTATTTTCATTCATCTGACTTGTTCTTGCTTTCGTTGTCTTCAAAATCAAAATTGAAAACGTTCACACTTTATAATCGGATAGTAAGATTATTAAGTAATTTTTTCTTAATATTATTAAAAAATGTACCAACTATAAAATTGGCTTCGCAGACACCACCCTGTATAAATCAACATCAGATTGTCTAAATTATAATGTTCAAAAAATAATAAACCAAACAAAAAAATGCCCAAAAAATGATATTAACATGCAAAAGGGAACCAAACCGGTCCTTTGTTTTGTTTTTTTTATTTTTTTATTTTTCTTGTTTCTCCATAGTAAAGAAAGGTGAATCCTCACTTTTCTCTCTTCGACTCTCAATTATTGGCCATTCGAGGATACCTAAAAAACCAACATTTTTTTTCCCCTCAATGTTAACGATTTCTAAATGATTTACATTCAGTTGTGTTATATCTTGATTTATATACTATGTTTTCACTTAATATTTCGAAAATCTCTATACTAATAATATAATAATATTACACAATACCTAAAAATCTATGAAATTAACGGTAGGTCTACTGATTTCTAGACATCTTCTTCCTGGAATAATATATTATTTTGTTCTTAACCTCCATCTTGATTAGGTGATGATTATTACATTAAGAAAAACAACTAAATAAATAAATAAAACCAAACACCACCGACATTAAAATTCTTAAAAGTATTTAGCTGTCCATCTTTATATAGAAATTTTTGCCAATGAACCATGGATTATTGCCCCAAAAACTTTATTTAATGTACAAAACGTGTGCTGTTTGGGAATTTTATTATAGGTGTTTTTATTGTTTCATTATATGGAAAAGTGTGTGATTTTTTTCCTCAAATACTAGACCTGAATTCCTGGTAAGAAGTCTATGTTTCTTTTTTAACCGAGGCTATCCGGGTCGGTTTGCTTATGACTTGCTTGTACTCGATTAATCATTGAGCCACTCTTGATATGTAAACTATAAGGGACTTGAATCGGTGATCGTTAGGTGCACAAGGTCTTAAACCAATTAGACTACCTGGATTATACAATTATGGGTTTATCATTTACTAAGATACAAAACAACAAATCATAATATGTAGGCCCAGGGAAAAATAGTAAATGATATTAATACAGTTAAGCATACTTTACAATTACAGGGACTTTTGTAATACAACAAAGGTAAGCTGGACCAATTATCATCTGTTTGGACTTTTAATCTTTCACTCTAGAGGGCACAAAAGCCAGTGGCGTAAAAGCCGTAAAAAGATTTCCCTGCTGTCTCTTTTCTTTTTATCTCATTTCCACTATGATATACACAAAAGCAAGAAAATAATGAAAAAAATCAATACAAAGAATATTTTGATCATCAGCCACCTGTTGGATGATATGCTATTAGTCACCAAACAAGCTCTTATTTTTAAATTCTTGGCAGTGTTATATCATGTTTTCGTCATTCTGTAGAAGAATATTCTCTCAGGGATCAAGTTTAATCTCTAGTCTATGATCTGTAGCTTGTATGAGTATTAGCTAGGTCCGGATATCAGGATGTTAGTTGACTATTTTATTTATTTATTTCTTGGTAATTTTCCATATCTATTTATTATTTTTCCATTCTGGATTAGATCAGTTGACAGGACATAAATAGACAAGATCTGGATCTTATATAAATCTTGAAATCCTGTGTTAAATCAGAATAGAAAATGCTTAGCAGTATTAATGTTATTTCTTCTGGTCTATTAAACACATGGTATCAGGCAGTGTGAACTCTTCAATCTAATCAGAGAAATCAATGACAACACCACGTCTAGACCAAACAGGAGATGGAGAAGGCAACTTCAGTTCACCTCCTACATCCCCTCCACAAATTACTCCCACTGCATATTCTGAAAATTACTTACTTTTCCAAAATCGTTGCCCATAAACTGAATAGCGAAATTTCTAGAAATGGTCAAGATCTATTTAAATGGTGATTTGTGGGAAGGGGAGAGATTAGTTACCTAGATGGATCCTTGCAAACCAGTGGTGATGATCTTTTTATCAGAGTGGATGTCAAAACTCATAGTGTGGCTTAGTTATCATTTCTATGAAAGAAATCGTTGTTTATCTCTTGTTCAACTGAGAAGGGATAGGATGGGGAGGATCATGGGCATATTGAATGCAGAAATCCCTCTCAAAATCTTCAGGATTAGAGGAATCAAATAAGTGACGGAAATCTAAGATGTGACCCACGTATTTTAATTCTCTTCCATCAGAAACTGTGACAGAACAGACATTTTAATATACCATGACGGAGGAAGATCCTAAGACATTCATGATGTTTTAAAGATAGTGAAGAGATCAGATGGATCCTTCTTGGCTGGCATAATAATGATCTTGATGATACAAGAGCTGAGGTGCAGTGACCTCTTACCTCCATTGGGGACCTTTGCTGTTGATTCCAGAGGGCTGGAGTCATCATACATTCAGGAAGACCACTTGTTGAGCAAGTTAAATTCTGCTATTCTTGTGGGCAGATCAGACAGCTCTTTAATCCAAGCAAGGAAACATCTAATAGGTGTGATTTGCTGCCTGGCCTCTGTACAAAGCTTTGTTGGGCTGCCATGGAAACACAGATTGGTTCCTAGGACATATAGAATCATTAGAGCCAAGCGACTTTGACAAGTATGAATCACTAGGCGTCAAAAAATTATCTGTTGTGAGTAACAAAAGAGGCAAGATGGAAGTTGCACCAAACTTCTTTCTACCAATCAGTTGCTAGATATTTAAATATAACACAAAAGAATTTTATCTTTGACTGATTTGTAGCTTATTTTGAAGGATTGAACCTTGGATAGGTGATAAGACCTTGGATCACATGACCAGTCAATGAAGTGTTTTCCTACTTGTTCTATCTCAAAGAATAGTTAAAACTTCACTGATGGTTCATATTTAAATTCGTTCTGGAATCGAAACTTGAGTTACTAGTCAGATCAAATTTCCTGATAGTCTTCATGATTTTCCAAGATATCTCTTGTAATCAATCTTCAATTAACAGATATAACAAGACAGGATGCATGGTTAATTTTTCATCCTGCTTTTGTGTTTTTGGGATAAGATTGGGAGATTAACGATATCTAGGAATCCGATGGATTATACTATTTTTGAAACATTTCAGAAGATGGTCAAAAACTCAAACTACTTGCTCTGCAGTCTTTCAACCTCTCGGATCAGGATATGCTTTTACATCGTAGAGACTAGGTATCAGTTTTGGTACACCAAATACTTGTTATCATTGTTTTGCAATAATGACTCTTTTTCTTGTGAAGTTTGTCAATTATCCAAACATAAACATCACATTTCAAACTCAACCTTATCATGGATCAAAAACCTTTTTGCAACTAATTCACAGTGATATCGGGGTCCATCCGCATTGGCCCGTCCTGTAAAAGAAATGGGTTCATTCGTTTACAAATGATCCACTCGTGTTCCCAGGTCCTACCTCTTAAAGGAAAAATCTAGAAACAGCCCAAGTTTTCAGAACTTCCATTATGGTAAGCCTCAATATGGTGGGGATGTCAGAAAAGGTTCTTCGTCTGGATAATGGTACATGTCTGTAAAACTTTACTCTTTCAGAATTGCCCCAAATGAATTATCTCAAAGTTCTTGTGTGAATTCCTGTCTAAGTGGGGATTTCTGAGCGGAAAAACAGTCATGTTAAGTTGCTAGAAGCAGCCTCTTTTTCAATCAAATGTTCCTAGCTGTTTTTGAGGATGCCATTCTGCCCCAGTTTGTTTATTGTGGGATGCCTGAAACACAGGGTGGCAATTACAAAACTCATTGTATCATTTACAGAATCACATATCCGACGGCGTGTTTTTCTACTAGAACCAAGAGTGTTTTGGATGCTGGTATTACAATCATGATCAAACAGTTCAATTAGATCTCAGGATCTTATCAGTGCATTTTCTGGATGCCTCATAGCTCATTACTTTCTTTGAACATCAACCATTTTTCAAACAAAATCTGCAGGGGGAGAATTCTGGAGTTATTTTCAAAGAAGAAAACTTGGAAGTAAATTCTACTCCAAATCTGTGGGAATATTTCTGGGACAGCACTCCTCCCTTATCCAATTCTGTTGAAAAAATCTTGGCTAAAAATTTGCCCATTTCAAATATTCAGCCTTCCTTATCCGATTCATATCTTGAAGCCCAATCAATTCAACCTTCCTTATCCAATTCTGGTGCAAAAATCTTGCCTGAAAATCTGCCAGATTCTCATTATTTGACAGTGTGAAGAGAGGAAAAAAAAATAAAGAATCCCTAATTTTATTATTTCCACAGAAAAAATTATTCTAGTCTATACATTACATATTGGACTTATATATATAGGACTCACAATACAGTAAGACAATAAAGGAAAAGACTGTACAATATCTAACACTCCCCCTCAAGCTGGAGCATATATGTCATATGCACCAAGCTTGTTACAAATGTATTTAATTCTAGGACCTCTAAGAGATTTAGTAAAAATGTCTGCTAGTTGATCATTTGAATTGACAAAACTAGTAGTCATACATCCTGATGCGATCTTCTCTCTAATGAAGTGGCAATCAACTTCAATGTGTTTGGTCCTTTCATGGAAGACTGGATTGGATGCAATATGCAAAGCGGTTCGGTTATCACGTATGAGCTTCATTCATTTCATCTTTCCAAATCCTTAACTCCCGAGAAGGTGTCTCAACATATGAGTTCACATGTCAAGGCGCCATGTACCGACATACTTCTGGGCCTCCGCTAGATCTAGCCACTACATGTCGTTTACTCTGATAGGATATTAGGTTACCACTAATGCAAACACAGCATCTCTAAGTGGAACGCCTATCCGTGGGTGAGCCAAACCCAATCTCGTGATCCGTAACCAATAACCCGGGTGTGACCTCTATTCTCGTGACAATACACCTCGACCTGCGTACTTTAATATATCGAAGAATGCTGACATAAAGATCCCAATGACTATCACATGGTGACCAGAGGAATTTACTAACAACACTTAACGGAAGGAAGGTCCAGACCGTACGGTGAGATAATTCGCCATTTCCACGCCGATATCTCCCGCATCTTCGAAAGACTCCTGCCTTGGTACAAGTTTGACATTAGATCCATAGAGTGTCAACCTAAGCATGTCAACATACCTGCTTCCAAGATGTCTAAAGCATACTCCGCCGGGAGAGGACTACACTAACCGGATCGAGCTATCTCAATTCCCAGAAAGTACTTGAGTTTCCCCAAGTCTTTAGTTTGAAAGTGGGTGAAAAGATGTTGCTTTAGTTTCTGAATACCATCCTGATCACTGCCCGTAATGACGATGTCATCCACATAAACAACTAGATAAATACACTGCCCCGAAGAGTTACGATAAAAACCGAATGGTCTCATTGCATCAGCGGGCTACATGCCAAATTCTTGAACAACATAACTAAAACGGCCAAACCATGCTTGAGGAGATTGTTTCAAGCCATATGGAGAGCGGCGTAACCGGCACACTAAACCAGACTCCCACTGAGCAACAAAACCAGGCGGTTGCGCCATATAAACCTCCTCAACGAGATCACCATGAAGAAAGGCATTTTAATATCCAACCGAAAAGTCGCCGTAAACACATAAAGGTACCCATGGAGAGTAAGGCATCGACGTAAGCAATCTTGGCAATCTGGGAGAAGGTGTGTCACCATAATCGTAATCCATAAACTCAGTATATCCTTAGCAACCAAGCTGCCTTAAGGCGATCAATCACCATCAGACCAACCTTAACTCAGGTAGACTCCAACGACAACCAAGAACCGGAAACTTACTAACCGGCAAAACAACAAGATCTCAAGTGCCACTCGGAATGCAGAGCGTACCATTTATCTACCATTGCTCAAGGCCAAATCGATGGGAAAGTGCCTCTATCGGGTGTTCTTAGAAGAGAAACGATGGAAATAGTAGAAACAAATGCAGTAGGTGGAAGATAATCGATGGTAACTCAAAAAATTGTAATAGGATGAGGGTCATAGTGAGCGAATACCTTCCAAGAGAATGGGCAAGTCATCACAATGTGCAGAGCCTGGTGAGAGGTCATGGAGGAAGTGAGTCAACAGGGCCCCAAAGAAGGGAAAGGAACAATCCGCACTGGGACTCCGGCGATGATAAAACCCGAAGGACGAGAAGATCATCAAATCTAGGCGTAAGAGATGATAGTATGGCAAGACATCGCAATCCGAAGAGACTCCTAAGAGGAGAAGAAGAAGGGTGAGTCCTCGGCCAGCGTGACATCACGGAGAGAAAGGTCGATGAGTCCGAGGGAATAATAAACGATAACCCTCTCCGAAGCCCTGGAGTAGCCTAGAAGACGATTTCGTGGCTCGTCGAAAGCTCGCTCTCATTCCGAGTGAGAATATGAACAAAGCAAGTACAACCAAAAACACGAGGAGGAAGGAAATAAAGAGGTTGGTCAGGGAAAAGAAGGGAATGAGGAATCTGAGCATGTAATACAGATGAGGGCATACGATTAATCAAATAACAAGCTGTATGACAGCCCCAAAAACGAAAAGGAACATGATAAATGATGGCGAGAGTACGAGCCGCCTCAATAAGATGACGACTTACGCTCGCCTACCCCATTTTGTCGGCGGCGTGAGCACAAGAAGACCGGATGAAGATCCTATGTCGGGACATAAATGAAATAAAGGGTGCGTAAAATATTCTCGCATTATCACTACGTGAACACACGAATAGAAATATCAACTGCAAGAATTTCAAAGATAAAATTTCGAAAATAGAAAATAACTCACTCGAGTTTTCATTAAAATAACCAAGACATCGGTATCAAATATCAACGAAAGTGACAAAATAATAAAGCCTAGCAGACGCAAATCGACAAGGACCCCAAACATCGTTGTGATGGCGTCAAAAGGAGATGTCAGCTCGATTATTCAAACGCCGCGGAACGACACGAGTATGTTTCCCTAAGCCGACATGACTCACACGTTAGTGACGACAAAGTGGAAAACGAGGGACCATCTTCCTGAACTTAGAAAGACTAGTAGGCCTGCACGAATCGTGGATTTGAGGAGGAGCATCGCGGAAACGCAAACTCGTTGTGAGATGATTACAGGTGAGGTGATTAGAGCTCCCCGCGGACTCACGTCCGATGCCAATCGCCTTCCCGCATCTCTGGCCCCGCTATCATAAATTTATCGAAAAATAATGGAACGCTTAAGAGTACGAGTGATTTTAATGATAAATAAGATTAAAGGGACACTGTGATATAAAAGGATGTGGCGAGGAAGGAGGATGAGCCAAACCAATACCTTAGCCACGCTTGAGAACCATTAGCCAAGGTAATAAAGAGGTAAAGCAGTGGGTAGTAAGAAGAGAAGAGAAAAGATCTTTATTACGTAAATGTGACTGAAGCACCGCAGTCTAGAATCCAGGTCCAAGAGAAGATGTATGGGAGTAAGGCAGCAGAGGCACACCGGCCTGGGGGCAACAGAGGCAACAGAGCCGATTTCACAAGCTGATAGCGATGATAGGCATCATACTCACCGTCGCTGGGAACACCCCGAGATGTGCGTGAGCTCGTAGTCCGGGCGCCGAGAATCGAATCGAAGACCGCCACGTGTGCAAGGAGGCCATCCATGAACTCGATAACAACGATCACGAGTGTGGGCCGTTTACTCGCACAGTGCAATGAGGATCGCCGTTCTCGACCGTACCACTACGCCCTCCCCAAGGTTAGTATGAGAAACTAATACGTAAGAATCTAAAGCGGCTATCGATCAAGAAAGTCCGTAGGAGGTGATACGGAGAGGCGAAGAAACACATCATCCGCGACGTGACCGATGGATCGCCAAGAATCGATCTCTGGTGGTCTCAAGATCCTGGACGGAAAGCCAATGAGCGAAGCGGACCATGAAGAACTTGTCAACCCCGCGCTTATCAGCCTCAACGCCACTAAGAAGAGGCATCAATGTCGAACTCCTCCTTAAGAGCAATCCGGCCAATATAATTAGATAGATCCATGTCTTGTCAAATATTAACAATAGCAGAAGCCACCTTATAAAGACGCTGGATATCACTGTGGTATGTAGCTTTTTGGCCTCGATTCCAAAACTTAGAACATGTCTTGTAAGCCCAAGATGAAGCTAAAATTTTGATCAACCGATCGCTCATAATACGCCATATAGTCAGGCATCTATTTTCTTCCAAAGCACCTTGTCAACACCAGTATATCATCCTCCTAATAAGATGATCCTCATAACTGTCCCATGAACCGCAGTTCCAATGTGGTTTCGACTGTAGAGAGATACTCTCACTACCAATCAATTCTTCCGATGTGACAAGAGGAGATCCGTGAGATGTGCACGTAAAACAGAATTTTAGCGCTATATCCACTAACCGGAGATCAACCACGTTGGGATCAAGAGAGCCCACAGCAGGCAAATCACGGCCGTGAAAGCCTAAGATGAAGAAAATAGACCCAAACTGAGAGAGTACGACTGGTCTGAGGCGGCAGAAGCAAAAAAAATTTCCGTGATAAAGGCGCGGAGGTAAAGGTCAAAAGGCGGAGAAGGAGTGTTTCTAATGGACCGGAGGGTTAGAACACTAAGATCACGGACGACTCCGCCAACAGGATTCTGCCACCGGAGAAGGAGCTACGCCACACGCGCACTCACGCGCCGGCCGTGGATTCGCAAGCCGCCTAAAGATCCGGGAGCTGATCTGCTGCGGTGATGCCGGCCCGGCGGTGGCCACCGGCAGATCGCCCCCGCTTCGAAATCGTGGGTTTCTGGCCGAGAAGAGCTTCCTTAAAGCCGCACGCAGGGATTCGTGATGTCACATGAAGGAAATCCGGCGGCAGGAGAAGGAGATCTAATGAAACACGATCACTGAAAACAAAATTAGGTTTTCGCTCATACCATGTGAAGAGAGGAAAAAATAAAGAATCCCTTTAATTTTATTATTTCCATTAAAATTATTCTACTTATACATTACATATCGGATTTATATATATGTGACTCACAATACAAGAAGACAATAAAGGAAAGATTGTACAATACCCAATTGTATTTAAAAATCAACTCCGCCAAAAGCCTCTCCAATTATGATTCAAATCCTGACCCTGTCTATACTGAGATTATAGCCCCCATTCCTGATTCAGCCAATGATTCATTGGATAATCCTGAAATCAAGGAAAAAAGGTTGATCAAGGGAGAGTAAAAAAACCAGCAGGAATACTGATGTATTCAAGGAAGCGATGGTCAAAAAGGAAGGAAAATCTGGAGGATTTCCAAAGCCAAAGCCAAGATTTCAAACCAGAATCAGGTAATGAAAACAACTTCTCTGATTTGGATATTCCTGTGGCTAAACGAAAAGTAATCTGATCATGCACCTCTCATCCTATTTCAAACTATGTGAATTATGAGCATTTATCAAGCTCTGTTCTAGCTTTTGTCACTAAATCAACAGGAGGTGAGATTCCAAACACTGTGGAAGAAGCCTTGAAGAATCCTGAATGGAGAAGAGCTATCATGGAAGAGATGCAAGCTATCAAGAAAAACAATACTTGGGATGTTGTCCAAAGATCTAAAGACAAAGTTCCGGTTGGATGTAAATGGGTCTTTACCATGAAGTACAAAGCTGATGGGTTGATTGAACGGTATAAGGCAAGATTGGTTGCCAAGGGGTACACTCAAACCTATGGCATTGACTATCAAGAAACGTTTGCTCCTGTTGCAAAAATAAATACAGTTCGGGTTCTATCATCATTGGCAACTAATATGGATTGGCCTCTCCAACAAATGGATGTGAAGAATGCATTTTTAAATAGAGATTTGGAAGAAGAAGTCTACATGGACTTGCTTCCTGAATTTGATCAGGAAAGTAAAATAGGGAAAGTCTGTAAACAAAAAAAGTCTCTCTATGGATTGAAGCAGTTTCCATAGGCATGGTTTGGACGGTTTGCAAAGGCTCTTCATCAACAAAACTACTCACAAGCAGAGTCAGACCATACTTTTTTTTTTCAAACACATAGATGGAAAGGTTTCAACCCTTATTGTCTATGTGGATGATATAGCGATCACTAGAGATGATGTATATGAGATTGAACATTTAAAGCATCAACTTTCGAGAGAATTCGAGATGAAGGATTTAGGGAAACTAAGATATTTTTTGGGCATGGAGGTTATGAGAAGCAAACTGGGAATTTTGGTGTCTCAAAGAAAATATGTTTTGGACCTACTAACGGAAACTGGAATGCTAGGTTGCAAGCCTAGTGATACTCCCATGGATCCAAATACCAAGCTAAGTGATTCATCAATGCAAAGTCTAGTAGACAAGGGAAGATACCAACAATTGGTTGGTAAACTCATTTATTTGGCACACACAAGACCAGATACAGCATTTGCTGTAAGTTGTGTGAACCAGTTCATGCATGCCCCTTATGAGGAACACTTGAAAGCAGTATATAGAATACTGAGATATTTAAAAGGGAATCCAGGAAGAGGTCTATTCTTCAAATGGACAAAGGATAGAGGAATTGAAGCCTATACTGATGCTGATTAGGCTGGTTCAATAAGTGACCGAAGGTCATCAGGTTATTGCTTTCTTGTCTGGGGAAACCTAGTAACCTAGTGCAGTAAGAAGCAAACTGTTGTGGCTAGAAGTAGTGCGGAAGTAGAGCTAAGGTCAGTGGCTCTTGGAGTTTGTGAGACCCTATGGTTAAAAAAGTTGCTAGATGAATTGAAGGTCGCTGGAAAGATGCCTATGAGAATTTACTGTGATAACAAGGCTGCCGCCTGTCATTAATTAATTAGGTTCATCACAATAGAACTAAACATGTTGAGGTAGATCACCATTTCATTAAAGAGAAAATTGACAAGGGAACTATTTGTATAACATATGTTCCAACATCAGAACAGGCTGCTGATCTATTGACCAAAGGTCTTGGAAATCCGCTGTTTAAGAAGTTAGTAGGCAAGCTGGGCATGGGCATGTATGATTTATACAATCCTGCTTGAGGGGGAGTATTAGCTGAGTCCGGATAATCAGGATAATTGGTCTGACTGTAATTACCTATTATTATTCTCTTTGTAATTTTTTTCCATATCCTATTTGTATTTTTTCCATTCTGGATTAGGTCAGTTTTGTTTCTTGATTTGTGGGATTCACAGGTTGTATAGTAGACAAGGTCTGATGTATATAAGTCCTGGAAATCCTGTATTAAATCAGAATAGAAAATACAGCAGTGTTAACGTTATTTCTTCCTAGTTTGTTAGTTCACAATGAGTTTGTAAGGAGTTAAATGTAAGGACATGCCTTAAAGAATTTGTCAGAAGCCTCAAAATCATGCACAAGTTTTCCAATCACGCATTCTGAGATGTAAAAATGGCTTGCCAATGGACATTGTCAAAAAGCACCAAAGCATATCCATTTCAATGGTATTCTTTCCATGGAAATAGATTACTTAATGGGAAGTACAGGGTTTCAAATCAATATTTGTTGTTCAGGTATAATTCCCAAGAAACAAAAAGTTAAGCAATTCATTACCTTTATTCACTTGGATAATTAAAGTTTTGTCAAGCACAAGCAGAGGTAGGGCCTTGTTTTAAGCATACCAAGTAGTGTCATTAAAAACCCGGAAGGCATATCTACTTCGAAGTTCATGAAGAAAAACTCATCGCCAAAAACATCCAAAACAGTACCATCTCAAAAAGCATGTTTGGTAGACAACCAGAGATCTAGTCAAAGCTAAAACTCCGTTATCTTAACTTTAGCCTTGTTTAGCTAACCAAGCAGGGCTTGCAGATCAAGCTCAACTCAAAAGTTTTTATGAGCTATGGATAATTTCAATCAGGTAATTGAAATTGATCAATGATAACTATGAGTATTTGGTGTGAAATTTAGATAAATAAGAACAATGAGCGAAACCTGATAGCAAGTTCGCCTTGTTGAGAAACCAGGGTTGCCAGCTGGTTGAAGATGCTGCTCAGCTCGTGAATTGTCGACTCCACATTTTGAAGAGCTTCTGCTCTGCTCTGCATGTAACTATCTTGTAATGGAACTAACTGCTGCTGCTGTTGTTGCTGCTGCTGTTGCTGTATCAGTGGCTGACTCTCCCCATCACTCTGCTTCCTGGAAAAAGAAAAACCAGCAATAAGGTTTTAGCAGCTTCAATTTTCACATGCTACAAAAGAAGCCTTAAGAGGAACTCCCATTTTCAGAGGTCAATTAAAAGCAAAACAATATAAGAAGTCAAAGTTTATTGGATGAAGCATATTAACATCTTTGGAAGTATTCCCTATAACCCAGAAGGGGAAAAAATCAGAGAGCAGAAGTTAGAAAGGGAGAAAAAATTTGAAGTTATCGCCAAACAAAAGAAAAGGTTTGATTTATTGCCAAACAAACTTCGGAAGAAAATTTAAAAAGTAATAAGAATATATTCACAATTTTAAGTGATGATAGTTGCCTTAAAATTTTTGGAATGAAAAAATGTAACTCTAATATAAGTAATGAATTATCCTTAACATATAGAAACTCAGTGATAAAGACGTCTTATGTTTCGGTCACGAAAATATTTCTAGTAATTTGGAACTTATAACACCGGTCATCTCACATCAATATGAAGCAAAGACAAGAACAAGCATTTACCTGGGAAATAACTGGGAGGAAGATGGGGATCCATTAGCCCATGGAGGAGGGCTTGTTGAGGCACTAGCAGCAGCCCTTGTAGCCAATGGACGTTGACGAACAAAAGGATTCGCAGAATCTTTTGAAGCAGTGGAAAACAACTGTCTTCTGTTCTCATGAACCTTCATGTTCTTCATAAATCCAATTAAATGCAATCAATCAAGGAGAAGATGACATAGAATAGATTTCAGATGACATTCCTTGACTAATCCAGAAAGTAACAGCATGCAACAAAATTTTGACTTACCTCTGTCCGCATGGTGAGAACTTCTTTGAACTCCTTTGTGGTGCTCATCAAGCGGTTTTTCAGGTCATCAACAACCGTAGTCGAATGACTGGTGGTGTCACTGGACATACTCCCACTTTCATTTCTGGAGTTGCAGAGAAGCTGAAGATCTACTACAGCCGAGTTTAGAGCAGTAATATCCTGCTTTATGACTGCAGTCAGCTCTTGGATTTCCAAAGTGGGATCATCAAAAACTGAAGTCCTCTTAGCCACTGTAAATCAAGGCAATCCAAATCGTCAATCTATGCATCATAGACGTAGATCAAAACTCGCATATTTTTCATGCATGCAGATTACAGATTATAAGATTCCCTTTTTTTAAGCCATGAACACGACAGTGATTTATGTGGCAGGATTTTATGTCTATATTGTACCAATAAAAAATTTAGATACTATGGCTCAATTTTACCCCAATCTTTGGACATGGAAAGTAAATATATTGCACGTGCACCACCAATCCACTACAATATTTCAAATCCTTCTTCCTTCCACTAGAGACATGTGCATTTCCATTCGGATACACTTCAGTTGTATCATCCAAGAATTACCAACCAAGAAGATATGCAAACTACTGTGTATCAATACTTGTTTCGCATATCTGTTACCTACATTTTGCAAGCTTTGAAAGCTTCTGCGAAGTTTGATGTATTCCAAACCCAATCTTTGAAGCTCTTCTATTAAATTCTGACTGCATTGCAACTGCAGAGCGCTGTTCCTCTGCTTTTGAACCACTACTTGGCCCATTCTGAGTTGACGAGAATGACTTCTTCAACCTCTCTGCCACATTAAGAAAATCCAGTGTCCTATCTCGGAATGATGATTGCTGCAGTTTCACAAGCATTTTGAGCAGATCCGGATACTTTCCACTACCAACATTCGAAAATTCAAGCAATATAATTATTAGATTTATGTAGCCACATATCATCATAAAATTCCCACTCCTCTCTATCACCCACTTTTTGGCTGCTGATAAAACATAACAAAATACAGGAAAATGAATCCCCAACCCTATATAACTTAATTTGTTCTAATTCACTTAAAAAAGGTAAATTCAATTTCAACTGGGAGTTGTATAAGACAAAAATCATAAAGCTTCAATCTGATTGTCATCTGTTTGTCAGCAACCCAAGAGTTTAAAATCTTTGTACAATGCAATTACCTACAAATCCAAAAAAGTAAGCTGCAAGCCTTTCAATATAGCCTCTGGATGCCTAAATAATACAAAAAATATAATGAAAATAAACCTAAAAGTTCAGCATTTCACAACCTACAGATCACAAACATTGAGAAACAATAATAAAAACTGTAAAACCTAAGTTTTCTACTCCCACATTTCCTCAACAGCCAATAAGAACTTATAATTCCAAAACAATAAAATAAGAATACGAATAAATCCAAAAAAAAAAATCATTTCAATCGTTACATCCAGGTCCAACTTCTTGCTTCTTCGACAAACTAACACCAGATGAGGAAACAAATAAAATAAGGGAAAGAACAACCAAGAAGAAGCAAAACTCCGATTTTCGTTACCCGCATTTTCTCAACAACCAAACAGTTAATACAGTTTCAATAAAAGACAAGATTACCTAAAAATCAAGCCCGAATAATCTACCTAAAATGCCAGATCTCACGACCACGAACAAAACCTAACGTCCTTTACAAAATTCAGCTCGATTACCGAATGAAACAAGCTGATAAAACCCCAGATCTGGATCCCAAGTTCCAAGTTCCAACCAAGATCAGTGTGGCAGTGGAAAAACTGGGGGGTAAAATTGAAAATAATTGTACGATATTGAATCTCTTGCAAAATGCAAACGGGGGATATGGAGGAATAATTAGAAAAATGAAGGGTGTCCTGAAAAAAAACTTAAATTTGTAAAATATAAAAAGCGTCGAGAATTCTGCCAATGAGAATTAGGTTTTTGCAGTGCAGTCCCTGTCCGTTTATTACAACTAACTGCTCATTAGTTAATATATACACCATTACAAAAGATTTTTAAACGGTTATTTACTTATTTTTAAATTGTATTAAAAAATTTTAAAATGTGACTTTAAATTTTTTTTAACTATTTAATTTGAAAATAAACATCCAACTAGATTCGGATTGTAGGCTGCAACTCATTTGCATGAAGCCGAAAATGCTAGTAAACGTTGATTAATCATACAATGGTGAAATTTTTTTCAGGCCTTATTGCATATCATTCGTCGTAGTTTGGGAGTTAGTCATGCCTGAAGTCGTTACCTTAAAGGAGGGGCATACTCGAGCCATGACTAATGACTGAATTGAAGTCGTAACAAGGTTGTTGTATTGGAAGGCATTGTCAGATCATCTCCTTTCGGTGGGAGTTAGGAAGTGTTTGTTTTTTTACTTAATGTTTAAGTTAAATAGTTTTCAATATTAAGCTGTTTGTTTTTTTTAAATTTTCATGACTTATTACTGAAATTTTTTTAAAAACTTATGAATAGAAAAAAGTGAAAATATTTCGCTTTTTCTCTATTCAAAAGTTTTGTCATGTAAATAGTTAAAACCTAATCATTACTCAACAAAAGCATGCAAGCAAAGAATACGTATTATTGTGTGACAACATGAGGGTTTGGGATGCTACTTTGCCCCATCCCTAATTTAGCCATTTATTTTTTTCAATTCTCAAACTTGTCTTATTTAAAAATTAACTATGACGCTTATATTTAGAAAATTCTCAAATCCCGCCCGCTTACATTTTATTTTATTTTTTATTTTTTATTTTTAATTTTATATTTGCTTTTTTATTTTTATTATATTAAAATTAATATTTTTCATAAAAAATAAAAATATTATGAATTTTTATAAATTATTTATTAAAAACATTATAATAATAATTATTATTTATATTAAAGTATAAAATAAAATAATAAAAATTATTTTTAAAATATAATCTTATCTTACTTATTATTATTTTCGATACATATTCATATCGCTCATTCTGACCGTTTACTTAAAAACAATTTATTTATTTTCGGGGCCACTTTATTTTAAACGAACTGAAATTTTTTAAAATATTTATTTGAGACTTTCTCGAGATTAAAATATCGTCTCAAGTCACGTAACTTATCACCTTAAAATCTAAAATTTCCATTGGCTTCATAATTCAACTTAAACTTTACGTCACTGTGATTCAAGGATACGAATTTAATCTGGGCCAAGAGTCATTTCACATCCGAGATTAGACTTTCAGTTTCCCGAACCCTTATGACAATTTATTATTTTTATTAACATTTTGCCATTTTGTAAATTTATAATTTTCCCTGCCACAAGAAGTAACAACACTAACCTCGTTTCGGATTTGAGAAAATAAACCCAAACCTATTAAAAACCATATTATAGTTAAACCAAACTCATTCCATTAAAAATGGGTTAGGGCGGGAACTCAAAATAATACGCCCCATTGCTATCCTTACTTACTACCCAATATTAAAAAACAAACAACTTAATACTTAATACTATTAAGTACTATTCAATATTAAGATAAAAAATAATTCTATTCAGCATTAAGTAAAAAAAACAAACGTCACCTTAATGTTTATCGGATATTTTGGTTTAACATAAGTTGATAGGATTAACAATTTAATTTGTTTTTAAAATAACAATTTTTTAAAGTTAAAAACAATTTCGAAAATCACAAACAAACAATCTCTTTAATCTTATGACAAGCATCCAACTAGGTCATTCATGTTTTTAGTAATTAATTTTGTTTTTACATTATGAAGATAGAATTAACTATGCATTAATTTTTCTAGCACATCATGCCTAGTTTATGGGAGAGTGCTTAAACGTTTAAAAAAGGCAAAGCATAGGCAGGGGAGGGGTCATGAGTCATAGTGGGGACAATTTATTATATTGTAATTAAAATATTTGTTTAAAAGGAAAAATAATATTATTGATTCAAACTTGTAATAGTTCGATAAATGCAAGATATAAATAACTAAAAATCATATATGATGAAACAATATCTAGGTTAATAGCATGATAAATCGGTATAAAGCCAACAAATTTAATAAAATAGTGATTAGAATATCTGCAACTTCAGTTTTTCAACATATCGACGATTGTAATTTGATATATTTGACTAATTAAATATGTCTTGCCTATCTGAATTACCCTCACACGGATAAAACGCCACAACAAGATGACGAACATCACCACGTCGTAACAAAGCCAATGACAAACCAAACGTCAACAAAACGACGATAACACAAAAAACAAAATAAATCATAAATCTTTGTGGAAGAACCATTTTATTAAGCAATAAAATGAAATAAAATAATTTAGATGAGTGATTTCAGACCAAGAATTTCAAAAAAATCACTAATTATTGCTTGAGAAAAATAGGCTATAAGAAAAAAATATGAAAGAAAATAAGAGAAAGAAGGCTAGGTTTGTAACTAAAGAATTTAATTGTAAAAAAAAAACTATGCATTACTAAAGTCAATATTCATTCATTTGTGAAGAAGCTTGCATATTTGTGCATAATATGGTTTTTTGTAAATATATTCACTCTGCATTACTGTTCTTATAAAGATTCGAGTATGGGACCTCCCTCACACACTCAGCCTAAAGGGATGGAATGAGTTTACGAGATAACCTAAGTTCAAATCCAATAATAGGATATTACAACCATGTAATGTAAAATAAATAGAAGTCAAAAAAATAAAATTACCTCGCACTTATATTTAGTGTACATCTCAAAACTTGTATTACCTCATACTAATATTCAGTGTACAAATCAAAATTTGTATTTCATCTTACATGAGAACCATCATCTTTTTTTTATAGTATCTTAGAGTTTTTAGTTTATTTTATTACGTCGATTTGTATCGTACACACTTTGGTTAAAACAAACGCAATATACATCAATTCCAATATGGCAAGTGTTACACCCCAAAATCAGTCACATATTTTTCACTAAATGTGCAGTGCTAAGTCTCAATTTAGTCAATCTTTCTCATGTTTCTAAAAGCAATGTAAATGAAAGAGACAAGGTTTTACGGGACAACTTCCCAACTTGTATTACTCAAACAAGAAACATATACAAATGTTTGTACATAAGCACTTACAAAACTCCCAAACTTTCTTTACAAAACAACACTTGCCAACCCATTACCTTTGTCAAGGCATGGTTTATATAGGAGAGAGTCTTTCCTTAGTTGCAATTCTCCCCAAAAGTCATGTTTGATATAAACCAAAGCCCTTGGATCTTCCCTCAAAAGCTACCTTTGAATTTCAGCCATCAAACCCTTTTGATCAAATACACCACTTTCAAGAGGTGCTAGCCCATGACCCACTAAGGCTAGCCTTTAATTCACGCTCCAAGGGGTATGCCAATTGCAACTCCTTCTTGAAGAGGTGTTAGCCCATGAGTGTTCAAGTTTCCTCCTAGGCTTGGCCCTTAGTCCATGCTTGAAGAGTTGTGTCCATTGCCCACCTTCTCCAAACGGTGCAAGGCACATTAAGGCTTCTCAAGCATATGTCTAACTGTCTTAGACATCCCAAAGTGTCATCTCAATACTGCAATGTCCTCATGCAACTTGCCCGACCAACCATGTAACACCCCAAAATACACCATAGCTGTTGTTAAACATAATTAGGATATATGATAAGTGCATTTAGAATTTTTTCGTAATTATTATTTTGCTAAGTTATAAATTTTCAAAACCCATAAATCTATACAAGATACAAGGGTAAAAGTGGAATTTGTCAAAACATGATATAAAAGTCATAAGGTAAGAAGATTATGGGTTACAGTGGAAATAGCATAACTTGATTTGTAAATAGGGAGAGATGAAGGACTAAAGGGTAATAAAAGGAGAATTAAAACTGTAAGGGGTGAAGACCAAGTTTGGTCTCTCATTTTTGGAAAGCAAAAAAGTGAAGAAGAAAAGAGGAGAAGAGAAGAGGAAGAGGAAGAAGAAGAAGAAGAAGAAGAAGAGGAAAGGTATGGATTGTGACGCCCCTAACTCGGCATAGGGTGTCAAGTGAGGGGTCGTTTTTTTTTTTTTTCTTACGTATAAACTTTAAGCTAGTTCATTCATATAATGTTAAATCATTAACTTTGTATTATATTCTCAGAAGAAATGATTACAAAATATATATATACAAGTCTATATATGGAAGTGTTCAACATTTACAATATTTACATGTGTTTACAAAATATCATATACAAATGTAATCTAAAAGGTCTTCCAATGGGCACCTATCGATGCCGCTGACCGCCGATGATCGTCCTGGCCCTCCTGCCTCTTCTCGTACCTACACTGACACCCGTGCTAAGCTTTACGCTTAGTGGGAATTAATACACATGGATGACCTCTATTAAGGGTCACCACAATTCTATACAAATGCTTATAACACATATAAATATCGGCGTATTCATATCATTTCTCATATATATACTTTTCTATATCAAGTTTCATTTATCATCTTCCACACTTTTCTATGTCATCTTGTACTTTACTTCTTGTTCTTAATCGTATATTGTCATCGCATAAGAAATAAGCATGCTTCTCATATCATGCCATATATTCTCTCGCAATTCATTTGCATATATCCACAATTTCTTCAGATTTCAACTGCGATAAACCTTAGAAGTTGATACAGGAAACTATATGGCCCGGCGCCGTATCATCGTGTGAAACAAAGGGTCTATAAGGGCCTGAATGCGCCTGTTATCATTGCACGACAATGACCATCTATAAGGGCCTCGAAGGTTGTTATCTGTCAGACGACAATGACCCATTCCAAGGGCCCGAAGGCGCCTCGCGGGGTGATCTCTTTCTGGCCACCGTGATCCAAATCCGATCTATCTCACTCGACCTAAACGAGGCCTTGATATCAGAACTTGTATGTCGCAGACTTGGTTTTTCCCTCAATAGGCATGCCCATCTATCCCTACCGTGTTCTAAGCAGACAATCAATCACATTTTACGTTCAAGATAGGCTCATATTCCGAATAACTATCATTCTAAGAATCATATGTGATATATATATATATATATATATATATATATATATATATATATATATATACACACAATCATTTATCATAACTTTGTATTTTTCATGTCTCATTATATGCATAAATAATTATGCTTACCCGTATGCTTAGCGTAGTTATTTATGAATTCATAATATTTAATAACTACGTTGCTACTCATGCGCCACTGCTTTTCATGTTTTCTGTGCCTAATATGAGTTCCAATCTCACTACTGCTGTCTATTGATGAATTATTGACTCAATGGGCTTTCCATAGAGTCCAAAAAACATCGAATCGAGTTCGGGACGAAGAAGTTATGACCTTTCTCCGAAGTCAGAGGTCATACGTAGTCAACCTGACGAGCCGATTCGAACCGACGAAATGAATTGCCTGATGTGCTCTATCAATCACCTTGGTCAGACATCTAATATCTTCCTCAGGCATATGGATGGATTCGACCAATGGGCTTTCCATAGAGCTCCAAGTTGAACACTGAACTGGAGCTTCAGACGAAAAGTTATGACCTTCGTTGGAGGTCATACGAGTCAACCTGCACGAAGCCGACCGAATCGACGAGCCTAACCTATTCCTGACGAGCTCTATCTATCACCTTGGTCTGACATCTATCTTCTCAGGCAATGGATGGATTCTTGACTCAATGGGCTTTCCATAGAGTCCAAGAACACTCGAATCGGAGTGCCCGCACGGCTAAGGCGACCTTCGCCGGAGGTCATACGTAGTCAACCTAGACGAGCTGACCTGAACTGACGAGCTGACCTCTATAGGACGAGCTCGGTATGACACCTTGGTCTGATAAGACTTTATCTTCCCTATGCATATGAATGGATTCTCGACTCAATCGCCCGCTGTAGCCAGTTAACACTCGAATCGGAGTTCACAAAGAAGTTATGACTTCCGTTGAGGTTATAATGAGTCAACTTAGACGAGCCGACTAATCGACGAGCTGACCTCTATAGATGAGCCTGGTCTGGACACCTCGAATTCGATACATTCTATCTTCCTCATGCATATGAATGACTTGACTCAATGGGCTTTCCATAGAGTCCAAGAACACTCGACCTGAGTTCGCATCTAAGAAGTTATGACCTTGAGCCGGGAGTGTCATACGTAGTCAACTCGTGACGAGCCAGCTCTTCAGACGAGCCGAGCTCTTCGTGACGAGCCGAGTTCTTCAAGACGAAGCCGAAGCTTCAGACGCAGGTCTGCTGACTCACAGATGAGGTCTATCGACTACTGCGCGTATAATCGTCGACCACGCATGAGATCCGTCGACCTCCGCCGGACGACTTATGGCCGACCTCTCACCCATTTGATCGCTCGCAGTGTTAATTACAACTTACCATGTGGGTCCGACCGAGAAATTCAAAAGCCTAACATCAAGTTTATTGATGTGGATACAATTTTCCAGAAGGACTTACTTCCAAATTCTCTTTATTTCTGACCTAAAAACCCGTTCTAAGGTCTGACTATTAATCTGACCGCGTGAATCGACCTTCGACCAGATTTAATAGGCGACTCGCAAAAGGACTATAACTTAGTCTACAAAGGTCCAAATTGAGAGATTCAAAAGCCTAACATCAAGTTCATTGACGTGGCTACAATTTATCAGAAGGACTTACTTCCAGATTCCCTTTATTTCTGACCCAAAAAGAAGTTATAAGGTCCGGCTAATACGGAGGATCAAAATACGGAAATGTACTTGGTTCTAATTGCACCAGCCCTCTCCCAAAACACAAATATAGGAGCCTTAGAACTTTTCTCAACTCAACCCTAAACGAAATGAGTTTAGAGTTCCCAAACCCAAACCGTACACAAGATGTAGGTTCTAAACTAGGTATCTAAACTGTCTAGACCAAAACTAGACTTCCATACTCCCATAGTTTCCATTCAAAACTAAGACATGTGTCCATACTCAAATTTAGTAGTTCCATACCTGTAATCTTCTCTTTTATTTTCCTTCTTTCTTCTTTTCTTTTCTCTTCTCTCTTATCCGTGTTTGCTCTCCCTTTCTTCAAGACCAAAATGAGATATTTATTTTGATCTTATCCCTTTTTTATTTCACTTTCCAGTCAAAGGAGGAAACTTCCTCCCTCTTTCCTCTAAGCCACTATTCTTCCACAATTTTCTTCCTTATTTCATTCTAATATCTTTCTTTATTACTCTTGGTCCTCCAACTCTTCTAATATTTACAAATCAATTATATTTTATAATATCTCAAATCTTCTTTATTATTTGTAAATTAACTTATACATATTCCTCGCTGTTTATCTTTATTTTATTCCGCATAAATATATCAAGTTATTTTTATTATACCCTAAACATGTTATAAAAATACTAGGGTATAATTCGGGGTGTTACAACCCCCCCCCCTAAAAGAATTTCGTCCTCGAAATTCACCGATTCGAAGAGTTGCGATATCGCGTCTCATAGTCGTTTCCGCTCCCAAGTAGCTTCTTCTCTACCGTGGTGTTGCCAAAGCACTTTTACTAATGGTACTGCTTGTTCCGCAATCGTTCATTCCCGAGCCAAAATGGCATTCGCCTCATCATGACAAATCTTTTGCACTGTGATTTGTATCGGTAGTATGTGCACTACCGAGCGTGATTCAAGATCGACACATGAAACACATCGTGTAATTCGCTAACTCGGGCGGAGTGCCAATCGATAAGCCATAGGGCCAATACGTTCCAAAATCTCATATGGCCCTATGAACCTTGGACTCAACTTGCCTTTCTGACCAAACCTTAGAATTTTCCTCCATGGTGATACCTTTAAAAAGACCTCACTCCCACGCTATATTCAATATCTCTCCTCTTGTTGGCATACGAATTTTTGTCGATCACTACCGCCTTTAACCTCTCGAATAACTCAGACTTCTCTTCAGATCTTTTATCATGTCCGACCTACGCTATGCTCATTCAATTATGTCCAACACACGTAGTTCTACATTTCTCGCCATACAGCTCCATATTATACATACCAATGTCGGGATCAAAACTATTGTTATAAGCAATTCCATCACTAATATACCTATCCCAACTTCCCGAAAAATTCCCATGACACAACCTCAAAGCATATCTTCGAGCATCTGAATCAATCTCTCCGATCGTCTACATCCGTTTTCACGGATGGAATGTCAGATTAAAATCTGCAAATTTCTCGCCTAAAGCTGACTGTAATTCCTTCCAAAACCTTGATGTAAATCGTGGATCTCTATTCGACACAATAGACAACGACACACCATGCAATCGCACAATCTCATCCACATATAACTCAGCTAGTCGATCCATAGAATATTCAATCCTGACTGGTATAAAATGGGCTGACTTTGTGAGCCTATCTACAATCACCTGCATTGCAGTCATGTTTTTGTCGTGTGAGGGGAAAAACCAGACACAAAATCCATGGTAATGTTATCCCACTTCCATCGAGGAATCGAAGGATTTAACAAACCCGTAAGCATCAGCGCTCAGCCTTTGACTCACGACACGTCAAACACTTGTGACACATACTACCACATCTCTTTTCATTCATTTCCACCAATAAAACTGTTTTAAGTCCTGGTACATCTTATTCCCTCCAGGATGCATGGTAAATACCGTATTATGAGCCTCAAATAGCAACTTTTGCTTTAGCTCTTTATCATATGGCACACATAATCTATTCTGGAAATACAGCCCGCTTTCTTTCTCTAAAACTTAGTCCTGTCACCATCTCTAACCATCTCAGAATTTTTCTCTCAGAATCCTCATCATTTTTCGCGCATCTATAATCATTTGCTTTAAAACGGTTGCGCTTCTAGTCAGCCAACATATTCCATCATCTGCTAGTTCAATCATCAGACAGAATGGCTATCATACTAATGCTTTTCGACATAAAGCACTCCGCTACTATATACTTTCCGGTGGTAATCTATGACGCACCATAATCCCAATAATCCTAACCACCTCCACTGCCTCAAATTTAACTCTTTCGCAAGAAGCAAATACTGAGTGTGTCGACCCGCACCAAATAATACAAGTTTGTAACACGTTTGACCAAGTTTGACTAAGTTTGACCAGAGTTGACTAGGTTTGACCAACACTTAATATGTGGACCAAAGTTGACTTTTTCAAGGATGAATAGTTTTGGGTTTACTAAGACACCATTTCGTAGGCCTCGTCGATACGAGTTCATAGACTGGTCGAACGTCAAAATCCGACTTACGGATAAAAAGTTATGACTCCTAAGAAGTTCAAACTAAAGGTTTTACAGTTGTCCAAGCCGGTCGCATTTTACCTAAAGCGATCCAAGCCCTATATATGAGATATATATAGCTTTGCGTACAAGGAAACCCTAGCCCCAAACACTCACTTTGAGCTCCAAAACCTCAGAAAACTCCTCAAACCCGTGAGCACCAAAATGGGTCGCTTTAACCCATTTCCGTAGGCGCCTAAGTTTGAACCAAAGGAGCCGTCCGCGCCACTTTCACCGTACACGCGCCTGACATGTGGGAGGAGTGACATCCGCATGAAGCCGGTCGTAAAATTTCACTACCAACCGGCCGCCTAGGGGACTGTCGGGGACGGCCACGGTTTGGCCAATAAGCACACACCGTGGGTCACCGGTATTTTCTTGATTTTTCGGCCATTTCCCACTAGGTTCAGGCCACCCCATACTCCTTTCCACCATTCACCGAACTCATTTCTGTCCTTTTCCGCATTCATCACCGTTTGAAAGATAATGGTTAAAAATAAATTCGGCCGATCGTTGATCGTGAGTTTTCCGCCACCACGCAACTCGGACCAAGGCAGCTACCGATGTGTTCCCTTGCCCTCGCTTTCCATTGATATGTGGTTTGTAAATTTTGACGCTGCTTGGTTAGTTTTTTCATTTTTAGGTTGTTTCTACCATCAGAAGTTTGACCGAATAGAGTACCAATTGGTCAACTACAAAAATTGAAGTTGTATTAGTGAAATTGATGTTTTTAGGAATTATCGGGATTCGCCTAATTTCAGAATGGCTCCTCGTGTGAAAGCCCCAATTTTTGTAGATCGCCCATAGAGCACATCGTAATTGGACTCACGGAGTCCAATTGGGATGGTTTCATAGTTCTAAAAATTATTCTAAGGCCTGGGGTATCCTAAATGTTAGTTGGTCTGGGAAGTATTGTATTTAAACGGTGTTTTATTTATATTACAGTACTCACGCCTGCCGATCGATCTCAGGAACAGGACTGCGCCCGTAGTTCGGTGAGTGGTTTATATGCTTTTAAATGATTTCAAATATGTTGATATCTATTGTGATTAAATACTTTACATATATACTGCTTTGATCGATTGTTGTTGCATTCAAACATGATTTTTCTACTTATATAAACAAGTTATTATTTCACGTGAATTTCACAACATTTTAACTATTTGAAAGTTTATCGTGTTCGTGAATGAGTCGGTGGTGTTGGATATTTTGGGTACATGGATCGAGGTTGTAAACTATCTTGATAAACTATTGTTAAAAAAGTGGATCTTATGATTTCAGGACCGACCACTACTTCGTATTGTTGGAAAGGTACATGTGAGAAAGGGAACTGTTATATTGGTTACCACGTGATGGCCGGGTTACCCAGAGGTTTATTAGTTGCCACGTGATGGCCGGGTTTACCCGGAGGTTTATTAGAGGACACGTGACGGGATGTGTTCACTGAGGTTTGTTACACACTGATTTACCACAAGCATCTAGGAGCGCTTGTTATGCCACGTGACGGCTGCCATTCTGTGGAGCTATTGAGCCACCGTGATGGCCAGCCACTTATGGTTTATTAGGTGCCACGTGATACGCCGCTCGTGAGGTTTGTTAGTGCCACGGATGGTACTCTGGTCTACCCGAGCTGTTAGTCGCCACGTGATGGCCAGTCTACTTGGAGGTTTGTTAGCTCGCCACGGATGGCCTGCCCACTGGGAGGTTTGTTAGTTGCCACGTGATGGCCGGGTAAACTACAGTTCACAGCTGTCACGCGAAAACGCGATATTCCGGGCCACCGACTGCTTATGATGGGTATGTGTATGAACGCTGTTGTTTTCTCTAAATATAGTATAACTATTTTAATACTCATGATTTTCGTGCATTTGTTATTTTATTACTGATGTATTATACATGTTTTCAGGTTTACCTTATGTCGTGGTAATAATATGATTATATTTTTTAACATTGTGTTTCGCCATTCGTGGAGCATGATTTGCATATGTCGACTCGGGGGTAAAAGCTGGCTTCAGGAAATGTTTCTAAACTGGGAATCCACAAGAGAACAAAGGTTTTGAGAGGAGAACTATTGAAAATATAAAAATGTTATTTTCCTTATAAACCGTCCACTCAAACTTTATTCCTTTCCCGAGTAACTCGTGAGCTGAGGAAGCCGCGACGTAAAAAACCTCTCACAAATCTTCTATAATAACCGTTAAAACCCAAGAAACTTCTCACCCTGCTACTTTTGAAGGATTTCAATTCACAACGGCTTCAATCTTAGTAGATCAACTCTTATACCCTCAAATAGACACAATACGGCCTGTAGAATGAAAACTTCCTTTAGCCAAAAATCACATTTGGCTGAAATAGCATATAACTTCTTTCTTAACGCCTCTAAGACTATCTCGTGTCTCTGTTCATGTTCCCGTGCACCTTAGAATACACCAGATGTCATCAATAAACCACAACAAATTGATCCACATGTGGTCGAAAAACCTCACTCCAAATCCATGAATGCCGCCGGTGCATTAGTCAACCCAAATGGCATGACCAAAACTCAATGGCCATATCTAGTTCTAAATGCAATTTCAAGACATCTTTTCCTCTTTACTCAACTGATAATACCCTGATCGCAGGTCTATCTTCGAAAAGACACCCGCTTCCTTTAACTGATCAAAAAGATCTTCGACTCTCGGCAATGGGTACTTGTTTTTCACTGTCACCTTATTGATCTGCCGATAATCGATGCACATCCGTAGAAAATTCTTCTTTTCATTAAATAAAATGTGCAATCCCAAGGGGACACACTGGCCTGATAAACTTTATCCAAAAGTTCTTGCAATTGACTCTTAACTCTTTCACCGCTTGAGCCATCCCGTACGATGCCCTAGACATGCGGGATTGTCCCCGTACAATTTCTATAGCTTAAGTCCACCTTCTCAAGTGGAATACTGCAACTCTTCGTGAATACATCTAGAAATTCCCATACTACTGGGATCTTTTCTACGTCAACTTGACCTCTCTTAGAGTCAAGTATCAAAGCCAAGAATGTCTCATATCCTTTCCTCATAAATCTCCTAGCTTGCAAAGTGGAGATCACATTGGACATTACACTTGATCCAATGCCTTGTACTATTACCCCGGGCCGTCGTGAGCATCTCAACACTACCGTCTGGGCCCACAATCAACGATAGCTTGGTGCTTAGACAACCAATCCATGCCTAGAATCAAGTCAAATTCGCGGAATGGTAAGGTTATCAAATCAGCAAGAAACTCTCTTGTTTGTATAACAATGGGGCAATTTCTATATATGCTATTCACACTAACGCTGTGCCCCAACGGACTAGTTACATGCATGTCATATGCTAATTTCTCCATTGCTGGTACTTTGTCAAATACATGCTCCATGCACACATATGAATGAGTAGATCCAGATCAATCAATGCATGCATCTCATGATCATATAAAGAAAATATACCCGCTTATAACCTCAGGAGCATTCTGATCCCTTACCAGCCTTCATAGCATATGCCGGTGTCAGCGCCGTGAGCATGCGACGATCTACTCCGCCTCCAAAACTATGCCTCCTCGTCCTCTATGCTGAGATGGGCCACGACCCTACCTCGATCACGAGTCGAAAGTGGTGCCGCAGATCTTCCTCTGCCACTTCCTTGTTGACTTCTATTATCCCCTGACTCTCGAGGACACTGTGCTATCACATGCTCAAGGCTTCCACACCGAAAACACCCTCCTGTCACTATCCTGCAAACTCCCAAATGCCTTCTATGGCAATGAGGGCATTTAGGAATTTCTCCCTGTCTAACTGAAGCACTCCCACCCGTACTACGTGCCATCGACCTCGTTTCTACCTCAGAACGGAACTATATTCTGATCGAGTCGGAGATTCTCAGCTCTTTTTCCCCGAGGAGGACGAAGCCCTCTTGTGAAAACTTCTTCTTTGAAATCTTTCTTCGATGCTCTGCTTTCTAGTCTCTCTACTTTCATTGCACTGACCAACCATATAACCAACCGTCAGAGAGAAGTCATAAAAAAGCAATATCTCTACGGAATCATACCATCCTCAAATCAGCTTACACCGAAATGCCTCGCTGAGGACCAATTATGGTGCATATTTACTAAGACGGCTAAATTCTTTCATTCAAACACCGATAAGCTCATTCGTCAAATTCAGAACTCCGCTTTCCACTTGAACCCTATACATCTCGGTAACATACTTTGCCCCGAACTTGACAAAGAACTCCCAAGTCATGGGATTTGGGAATCCTTGACTTCTTAATGCTAGTTTCCACTAATCATATGCCTCACTCGTAATAGTGAGACTCCGCACATGATACTTTCCGACGGAGGACATCTTAACCTCTTCTAATACCCTTCTAGCTTTTCTAACTAATTCGGCCGTCTCGAATTCTTCCATGCTCGACCCATGCGGAATTCCTCCGCTTCCATGTCTTCATCAGGTCTATCGGAGCTTTGTGGAGAAGTCAATCTATCCAAAACCCTAAGCCATGTCTCGCGATATTCTCAAGAAGGTTTCGTGGTCTATTAGGTACATTACTTCACGCATGCTCAGGTTTGATAACCTGCTCCATTGGGTTAACACTCTCAACAGCTTCTTCGGGACGATCCATCTATACAAAACACAAGGACATCCACATCAGGCCAACACATTACTAAACGCAGGCTTTTCTATCATATATACTCTATTCCAAAGCCGCCTAAACCTAGGCTTTTCCAGAAACGCCTAAACCTAGGCTCTGATACCACTAAACTATGACGCCCCCAACTCGGCATAGGGTGTCAAGTGAGGGGTCATTTTTTTTTTTCTTACGTATAAACTTTAAGCTAGTTCATTCATATAATGTTAAACAGTTAACTTGTATTATATTCTGTAGCAGCGGATTACAAAATATATATACAATCTCCATATATGGAAGTGTTCAACATTTACAATATTTACATGGGTTTACAAAATTTCATATACAAATAAGACTCCAAAGCGTCTTCCAATGTACACCTATTGATGTGTAAAATTTGATCGCTGATGGGATTGCCCGTACTGCTCTCTCTTCTCTCGCACCTACACCTGACATTGAACACCCGTGTTTACGCCACAATTAATACACATGGATGACCTCATTAAGGGTCACTACGCTTCTATACAAATGCTTATAACACATATAACATTTACAGATTCATATCATTTCTCATATATATACTTTTCATATCAAGTTTCATTTCTTATCATTTTTCATATACTTTTCATGTCATCTTGTACTTTATTTCTTGTTCTTGTAACTATATACTGTCATCGCATAGTAGTGCTATACTTCTCATATCATGTCATATATTCTCTGCAATTCATTTGCATATATTTGTCAATTTCTTTTTGTATTTCATGTCTGCATAAACCTTAGAAGTGGATACAGGAAACTATATGGGTCCGGCGTCGTACTCACCGTGTGAAACAAAGGGGTTCATAAGGGCCCGGTTGCTACCGTTATCATCAGACGCAGACAATGACCATCTATAAGGGCCCGAAGGCGCCGTGGTGACCCTTTTGGGGCCACCGTGATCCAAACGGATCTATCTCATCGACCTAAACGGGCCTTGACATCGTAACTTGTATGATGCGTGACTTGGTTTTTCTCAATGCATACGCCCATCTATCCCTCTACCGTGTTCTAAGCGCACAATCAATCGCAGATTGCATGCTCGCATATATCTCATATTCCCCGAATAATTATCATTATTCGGTAATCATATGTGATATATATATATATATATATATACACACAATCATTTATTCATAACTTTGCATTTTTCATGTCTCATTATAATGCGATAAATAACTACGCTTACCCTCAGATGCCATGTTATTTATTAATTCATAATATGAATAACTATGGTTACCTACAGGCCTACTGCTTTTTCATGTTTTCTGGGACTAATATATTCTAATCTCATCAGGTTATCTATTGATGAATTTTGACTAATGGGCTTTCCATAGAGTCCAAGAACACTCGACCTGAGTTCAAATCGAAGAAGTTATATTCTTCCAAGTTAGAGGTCATACGTAGTCAACTCCAGACGAGCTGAAGCCTTCAGACGAGCCGGTTTCTCTTCAGACGAGGTTCGCCGACCTTTACAGATGAGGTCTACTGACTCAGCTGCATGAGGTCTCGCGACTCGTTGCATGAGATCTCGGCCGACCTCTCGATCGAATTCTATGTATCGACTCTCACCCATTTGACTGCTCGTGAGTAAAAAGACCATAACTGCTTACAGGTCCGACTGAGAAATTAAAATCCTAACATCAAGTTTATCGATGTGGATACAATTTCTCAGAAGGACTTACTTCAAATTCTTTCTTATTTCTGACCCAAAAACCTGTTCTAAGGTCCTATTAGTTGAATTCGAATTGGCGTAATCGACCAACCAGATTTATTGGCCGACCGTAAAAGGACTATAACTTGGGCACAGAGTCCAAATCGAGAGATTCAAGCCTAACATCAAAGCCTCATCAACATGTGGCTACAATTTATCGTGATGACTACTCCAGATTCCCTTTATTTCTTACCCAAAGAAGTTCTAAGGTCCGGCTAATACGGAGGATCAAAATACGAAAATGTACTTGGTTCTAATTGCACCAAATTTCTCTCCCAAAACACAAATATAAGAGCCTGCAACTTTCTCAACCCAACCTCTACACGAAATACTAGAGTCCCAAACCCAAACTATACACAAGATGAGGGTTCTAAAACCGTATCTAAACTGGGTTTGTACCAAAACTAGACTTCCATATCCCATAGTTTCCATTCAAACTAAGATATAAAACCTATACTAAATTTAGTAGTTTCATACTTGTAATCTTCTCTTTTATTTCCCTTATTTCTTCTTTTCCTTTCTTTTCTCTCTTATCCGTGTTTGCTCTCCCTTTCTCCAAGACCAAAATGAGATATTTATTTTGGTCTTATCCCTTTTTTATTTCACTTTCCAGTCAAAGGAGGAAACTTCCTCCCTCTTTCCTCTAAGCCACTTGTCTCTTCCACAATTTTCTTCCTTATTTCATTTTAATCTCTTTATTTTATTACTCTTTGTTCCTCCAACTCTTCTAATATTTACAAATCAATTTATTAGTCTTATAATATCCTCAAATCTTCTTTATTATTTGTAATTTAACTTATACATATTCCTGCTTTTGTTTTTATCTTTATTTTATTTCGGACAAATATATTGTTACTTTTATTATACCCTAAACATGTTATAAAACTGTTATGGTATAATTTGGGGTGTTACATGGATGCTATGATGATTTTGTATGGATTGTATGGATGGCTATGATTTTATGTGGTAAGGTATGGATTTTTGGACTTTGGTATGGAGATTAGTTTTGTTCCATTTCTAGGGTTTCGTTAGGAATTCATCCTAACTCTCGATTTGTTGAAAGTTGGGTCGGTAAAACCCTAGTTTGTATAAGATGAATATGAAATCCCTCATATTTCTAGGGTTTTGTATAGATTTGTGACTTTTGTATGGATTCTTGGATTCTTTGTCTAGGGTTTGGCTATGAAAAGTTCTAAAACCACCATTACAAGCTGTTTATGAGCTTGTCAGGTAGACTATATCAGGGATTATGAGATACATGAATTTAGATAAAGTTATTTGAGTTTTTGTAGGTGAAAAATGACGAAATCTGCAATTTCTCTCGTAACACGTGTTTGGGTACCTGACCAAAGTGGGCATTCCGCACAATTGAATGTATGCATCGGGCACCCGCATCAACCGCTTACCTGCACTTTGACGTAAAGGCCGTACCGGTACCAATCAAAGTGGTACTGGTACCGATGCTTCCAACAGCCATAATTTTTGTATCCGTTCATTGTTAAGCCCAAATTCGTCCACCGATAGTATAGGAACCCTAATAAATTACTAGTGGGGGTTCAAATAAGAATGAAACTAAGTGAAAAACGCATCGCACTCGCCCTAGGATAAGATAAGAAATTCGAACACATATAATTGTGATCGCTTATAATCAACAAAAATACACCCTAGTCATTTTAAACATAATTAGTGTATATTATAAGTACATTTAGAAATTTCTCGTAATTATTATTTTGCTAAGTGATAAAATTTCGAAAACCCGGAAGTTGTACAAGATACAAGGGCAAATTTGTAATTTATCAAAATGAGACATAGAAGTCATAAGATAAGAAGAATATGGGCTAAAGTGAAATATGCATAACTTGTTTTGCAAATAGAGGAGAGATGGGGACCTAAGTGCAAATAAAAGAAAAAATAAATATAAAAAGGGGATTAGACAAAAATGATCTCATATTTTTTGTCTGCCATGGAGAAAGATACTAATATAATATATAAGAGGAAGAGAGTAAGAAGAAGAGAAGATTAAGAAAAGAAGAGGAAGAAGGAGGAGGAGCCAAGAAAGGTAAGGAACTTTGTATGATTTTGTATGGAAACTACTTGGGTATGGATTGCTAGGGTTTTCTATGGATTGTTTCGATTCATAGCTCCTCGAGCTAGGGTTTGAGGTGTTAAAGAGAATGTGTACTTGTTAGGAGTATAGAATCCACCCTTGAAGTATGAATTATTGTTTATGATGTAGAGATACATGTTTGGGGTTAGGAAGTTAATCTAACTTACAAGAATTTGAGTTAGGGTTTAGCAACAACCCTAATTAATCTATATGTTTGGTTTTGTTTAGGTTATGAACTATTTTGGAGATGTTTTCTAGAGAGTATACAGTACCCTTTTGATTTTGGTGGAATTTTTGGAAAAAGAACATGAAATCTGCCATTTCTTCGCGATCGTATGCTGGTACCGATATCAAACAGGTGGTACCCTGCATCACCACCGTAACTAGGTTATACCGCACCGATCCAAAGTGGTACTGTACCCAATGCGCCCAACAGCCCGATATTTGTGTTCTTGTATTGTTAAGTCCAAATTCGTACACCGATGGTATAGTAACCCTAATAAATGACTAATGGGGGTTCAAATAATAATGAAATTAAGGGGAAAACGCACTATACCTTGCCATCTCAGCGGAGTGAGTTCGAAGGTGGCAAACTTAATGCCCCTATGATAAGATGGTAAGTTACTGAACACATATAATTGTAGAAAAGCCTAAGACCAAGTATCAATGACACAAGACTTCCTCGCTACGTATGCACACGTTCGATCAAAGGCTTCGACACTCCCGTTGCTACGACACTCGCACGTGGGCAAACACGTTCTAATAAGTGCTTCGACACTCTGCAACACTGCTACGGGCAGGCACGCTCGATCAATGCTCTAAGACTTACTCAAGCAAGCACGACACTCGCTACGTGCAGATAAATCTCTCGATCGTTTCCTAAGACTCGCCAGGTTACCAAGACTCAAAGATCAAAAATCGCACCTTCGTACTTATTATGTCGTGGTCCTACTCATTTTATTACCTATATAGTAATCCTAAACAATTATATGATAAAAGACTCGACAACGAATAAGAGTAAAGTAAAGTACATCGCTTTGCTCTTAAAATGTACCCACGGCATCTAGCGTGATAAGATTAGCTCAGAACTTAATGCAGAGATCTAATAAGTATAAGTCCAAGTATAAGTACAAGTATGTATTAGTTTGTTATATGAATTCATGAAAATTATGATATTTCCTATTGTATATCTGTTACTGTTATATGCTTATTGTACAAGAGTATTAATGCATTTTCAGACATATAAGTTTATATGCTTCCCACTAAGCCGCAGTTTGTTTCCCCGTTTTAATCCGTAGGTACAGAGGAGGACGTCCGCCACTTTACACCACGAGTCAAGACACTTGTAGGGGTCCATCACTTGTAGGTCTATGCTCTAATTATGTAAATGAACAGTTTTTGTATATGTAAATGAGACTTAGGACTGTATGTATATGATACCGAAACACTACTACAAATAGTAGTTTTATTTTGCATTCAGATACGATATTCGATTCAATTATAAGACTCTGACCACCCAACAACCGAAAGCCCATTTAAAGAGTCCCACTGACAAATTCCGCGCCCTTTATTCGCCTAAGCGAGGGTTGGGGGCGTGACAGCCTAAGACCGGATATTGAATGACACGACACCTCTGTTACATATGCGACGACACTACGCTGCTTCGCACTCCCGACTGTACACGACACCTCAAGACTATACCGGCACCTTCCGTACTTATTGTGTTGTGTCCTACTCATTCCTTATTACTGGTATAGGTAGTCAAATAGTTATATGATAAGAATCTGAATAACGAATAAGAGTAAAGTAATGTACATCGTTCGTCTAAAGTACTCTACGGTACTTCACAGACAAGTATAAGTTCTATAAGCACTTCCACTTGATGTTCTCCAGAGGGTATAAAGACTGTGAAGCTCCTATGAGACAAGGACCTACCATGACACAAGGTTCGTCGAGGCACCTCAATAGGACAAGAGGAAATACATGCATGCTCACATTGCTATAAAAATCATTTCCGCTATGTGACGAGTAACCTGGGTGTTTCAGCAAGTAGAGCATCGACATGTGATAGCCAATCGTCTGGGCGAGGATCGAAAGTTCTTGTAAATCCTCAAGGAAGTGGCAGAGGAGGGTCAAATGCACCTCCACGTACTCCGCAGCAGGGTAGAGGACCTAAGTGGTTCACAAGGAAGAGGTAGTGCTTCAGAGACAGTGAATCGTCCTGCTACTACAACCCCAAATTCGAGCTTATGTTATGAGCTCGTGGAAGATCCTGACATACCAGGTTATCATTTCGTGATTTCACTCTTTTGATATTGACTTGTATGCTTTAATTGATCCGGGCTCTACGCATTCATATATATGCATGGAACAAATGAATGATAAATTGTCTTCAGTGGAGCCGTTAGCTTATGACCTGCTTGTTACAAGTCCTATAAGCATGTTAAGTCAGAGTCAATCGTGGTGTATAAGAATTTGGCCCTAATGGTGTACATATGATAGGGAATTCTCGCTGATTTAATTGTTTTTCCTTTTCATGAGTTTGATTCGATATTAGGAATGGATTGGTTATCCAAACATCTAAATAAGGCTGATACAGATAAGAAAATAGTCTTCATGGAACGTTTCGACTTATTAGAAGTAACAAGACAGTGTATCCATTCGAATCAATAAATCGAAAGTTATTTCAGCTCTATGGAAGTCCGACGCTTCTCGAGAAAAGGTTGTGAAGCCTTTGGTTGATTCTGACTCTAAAAGAGAGCAAGTGAATCTCGAAATATTCCCTCGTGATTGGGTGAGTTCCCGATGTATTTCCGTGAGGAATTACTAGAGTACCAATTCGAAAGAGTATGATTCTATTGCAAGCCAGACAGGAACGACTCCTATTTTGAGGGTACCCTACCGTATGGCTCCAACTGAACTCAAAGAGTTGAAGACTCAACTACAGGAGCTATTGGATAAGGGTTTCATCCGACCTAGTGTCTCACCTGCAGGCGCCATTATTTGTTAAGAAGAAAGATGGCACTCTTCTGATGTGCATCGACCACCCAAGAAATAAACAAAGTGACGCTTAAGAATAAGTATCCGCTGACAAGAATAGAGGATTTATCGATCGCTTGAAAGAATCAAGTGTCTTTTTTGAAGATAGACTTGCGACGGATATTATCAACTCGTAAAGAGGTCAGATGTCCTCGAAAACAAATTAACCCAAGAGAAGCCACTATGAGTTTTTGCAGCACAATAATTGGGTTTACCAATGCTCCTACGCATTTATAGACTCGATGAATAGGTTTTCCACCCCTATTTGGATCAATTTGTTGTGGTATTTATCGATGATATCCTCGTGTATTTTAAAGATGCATAGAACATGAACAATTATCGAGGATAGTATTACAAATTTTGAGAGAGAATCAGTTATTTGCAAAGTTAAGTAAATGTGATTTTTGGCTTAAGGAAGTGTCATTCCTAGGTCATATTGTATATGCGGAAGGTATTAGAGTGGACCCAATGAAAATTGAAGCAGTCATGAATTGGAAACCTCCTCGAAATGTAACTGAGGTAAGAAGTTTCTTAGTTCGGGCCGGGTTATTATCTGAGACGACAAGGATTTTCAGCCATAACATCCTCACTTACAAGATTACTCCGAAAATGAGCAGTTTGAGGATGATAAGTTCCAATCCAAAGACAGCGTTAAAAGAAATACTACCGAAGCACCGCATTGATTCAAACTTACTGTGTAGGATTATACTATATACAGTGATGCTTCAAGGATAGGTTTGGGATGCATGTTGATGCAGGGTGGGAAAGTGGTGGCTTATGCTTCCAAATAGTTGAAACCGCATGAACAAAACTATCCCACTCATGATTTGAAGTTAGCAGCTATAGTGTTTGCTTTAAAATTTTGGCGACACTAGTTATATGGAGAAAAATGTAGAATTTTCATTGATCATAAGAGTCTGAAATATTTGCTAACTAAAAAAGATTTGAACTTGAGGCAACGTCAATGGTTGGAATTGTTTAAGGATTATGATTGTATAATTGATTACCACCCCGGGAAAGCAAATGTAGTGGCAGATGCCTTTAGTAGGAAAATGATTTCTGCTTTGTCTTTGAAAGATTATGATTGGAGACTTGCACCCGATGGAACCTTGTTGGCTCAATTAAGAGTTATACCATAATCGTACAAATGATAAGAAATGCTCGTAAAGATGATGACGCCCAACTCCTAAGACAGGTGTCAAGTGAGGCCATTCTTAACTTATAACCTTTACACTTACATATTCATATAATGTTAAACAATTAATCCCAGTATTACATTCCGTAGCAAATGGACATAAAATATATATATATTAAGCTCCAAATATAAATGCTCAACATTTACAATATTTACACGGCATAAAAATTTCTCATATACAAAATACACCTAAAGGTCTTCTAAGCACCTATTTATGCGGCCTTGACTACTGGGATGGATTGCCCCGTTCTCTCGATTCTTCGTACCTACACTCCGATTGAACACCCGTGCTAACCTTTACGCTTAGTGGGGAATATGACTTATTAAGAGTCACCACACTTTATACAAATGCATATAACACATATAACATTTATGCATTCCTTATCATTTCTCATATATATATACTTTTCATAACCGCTTTCATTTCTTATCTTCCATATACTTTTCATGTAATTGTGACTTTTACTGTTTTGTAATCAGATATTATCATCGTGATAGCAAGCATGCTTCATATCACGCCGCTAGATTCTCTACACTTCCTTTGCATATAATTGCCATTTTCTTTTATGTTTCATGCCCGCATAAACCTTAGAAGGGATGTGAATACTATAATCCATGAGGGCCCGAAGGCGTTATATTCACTCGTATGAAACAAAGGGTCCATGAGGGCCCAAGGCGCCGTGGATATAATATACCTGAGAATACCACCGGTGACGACAAAGGATTCTATTCCACGAGGGTCGAGGGCGCTGCGGTGACCCTTTCGGGTCACCGATCCAAACGGATCTATGTCATCGACCAAACGGCCTCGATATCGAACTTGTATGCCGCAGACTTATTTTTCCCCTATCAGCATGCCCATCTATCCTCTACCAGTTCTAAGCGTACAATCAATCGGTATTTTATGCTCAAGATATATCTCATATTCCCGAATAATTATTGCCATTCTATGAATCACATGTGATATATATATAAATCATTTATTCATATCTTTGCATTTTTCATATCTCATTACATGCATAATTAAATATGCTTACCATGTATTCTTAATACTTAGCTATTTATGAATTCATAATAGGCATTTATAAATGAATAACTATGGTACTTATAAGGCTCATCGTTATGTTTGAGCTAATATGAGTTCTCATCTTATCGTTATCTATTAATGGATTCTCTTGACTCAATGGGCTTTCCATAGCTTCCAAGAACACCGAATCTGAGTTCTGACGAACGGAGATACGACCGCTCGAGGTCATACGAGGCAACCGACGAGCTGACTCTCGATTGACGAGTCACCCAGCGACGGTCATCTATCACCTCGGTCAGGCATCTAATATTCTCCTTAGGCATATGAATGGATTCTTGACCAATGGCTTTCCATAGAGTCCAAGAACACCCAAACGGAGTTCAAACGTAGCGAGCATGACCTTCCAAAGTCGGGAGGTCGGCGCGCACAAATTTTAATGAGTCGACCGATCGACGAGTCGACCGGCTTGACAGAGATCGGTTCGACACCTCGTCTGACATCTAATATCTTCCCCGGGGCATATGGATGGATTCCTCGACCAACGGGCTTTCCATGTAGTCCAAGAACACCCAAATCTGAGCCGATTTTGCAGATACGACCTTCCGGCTCGAGGTCATGCGTAGTCGCTCGACGAGTACGATTCGGGATCGACGAAATGGTGACCAGTGATGAGCTAGGTCCGACACCTTGGTCTGACATCTAATATCTTCCTCAGGCATATGGATGGATTGTTGACTCAATGGGCCGATAGAGTCCGCAAAACCTAACTCCGAAAGTTCGGGACGAAGGAGATATGACCTTCCGCCGAGGTCGCGCGCAATACTCGACGAGCCGACCGGATCGGACGAGCCGCACCGGCGATGAGCCCTGGCTGAAACCCTGGCCTGACATCTAATATCTTCCTTAGGCATATGGATGGATTCTCACCAATGGGCTTTTCCATGCGTACCTTAACACCCAAATCGGAAGCCACGGCTGAGCTTATGACTCCGGGTCGAGGTCATGCGCAATGCTTCGACGAGTCGACCGACCGACGAGCCGCGACCGGCGACAGCTCACTTCACACGAGCTCAGCCTCTTCGTGACGGTACCAAGTTTCACGACGAGTCAGCTCGCGATGACGAGTCGAAACGCCGCACGACAAGCCGAAATTCTCCGCATTTACGAGCCGAGTTTCGTGACGAGGTCCGGCCGAATTTATTCGACGCACTTCTACGGCCGACCAACGATTCACCGCTCGTAGCAAAAAGCACCATAATCGGTCCACAGGGTCCGACTGAGAAATTAAAGCCTAACATCAATTTCATTGACGGGGCTACAATTTCCAGATTGACTTACTTCAAATTCCCTTTATTTCTAATTCAAAACTCGTTCTAAGGTCCCGCTAGTCAATTCGACCGCGTAACTCGACCCAACCTGATCTAAATTCCGACCGACCTCGCAAAGTTTAATCTCTAACTCGTCTACAGAGGTCCAACTTGAGAAATTGAAAGCCTAACATCAAGTTCATTGATGTGGCTAAGCAATTTACTAGAAGGACTCACTTTGAATTCCCCTCGTATTTCTCGACCTAAAAACCTCTTCTAAGATCCCACACGATATGATCACCATAAGGAATTTTTCTCGGGTTCAACTGTAACTTAATTTTCAAACACATATTTAGAGCCTTAAAGCTCTTCTCAACTCAACCTTACAAGAAATGAGATTTGATTTCAAACCAAAGATACGATTCATATTCAAATTCTGGTAGTTCCATACAACCCAAGACATTTATCCTCACTCGTGATCTTCTTCTTCCTTTCTCTCTCTTCGCTGTCCACGTATTTGTTCTCCCTTTCCAAGACCAAATAATATATTTTTCTACCATCTTACTCGATCTTATCCCCTTTTATTTTACTTTTATCCTCCAACTCTTATAATATTTGCAAATCAATTTATAATATTTTTACAATAGCCTCAAATCTTTTATTATTTGTAATTTAAATTTATGCATATTCCTACTTTGTTTCTATCTTTATTTTATTCGAATAAATATACCTTGTCTATTATACCTAAAACATGTTATAAAACTGTTAAGGTATAATTGGGGTGTTACGAGACGCCAAGTCGCAAGAAGAAAATTTAGTCAACACTGGAGATAAGACCGATTATGCCATGTATGAAAGTGGAGGCTCATTGTGGTTAATAAACATTATGTGTACCGAATGATATGGATTCGAAATAAGAGGTTATATAAAGGGAATCATAACATTGTTTTCACCATGCATCCCGAGGCACAAGATACCAGATGTGAAACAAGACACTGTGGCGAGGATGAAAATACATTTCTGGCACGGTCTAAGTGTCCCGACGTGTCGCCAGCAGCTCCGAACACCCGCACCACTTCCGCTTATCAATCCTCTCCAATCTCTTTAATGGAAGGATAACATTACCGCGGATTTCTATATCAAGTTTTCCCTCCTCACCCAAAGGAAATATGATACATTGGGGTAATCAGGATGATCAATTAAAGTCTGTCACTTCCTAACGGCCCGACTGACATCACGATCATCACGAACTTTATGAGCGAATTGTCAAATCGCATGATTCCTTCTCATAGTCCCACCGCATCCATGGTTACGCCGTTCTAGAAGAACGCATCAATTTTTTGTACGATCGACTTTAGTGATCGTCATCCACAAACATTAATGGGCCGAAAGAGTGATTCAGTATCGGAAGATATGTTTTCGGCCGTATTGGGGATTTTTCAGAAGTCAGATAGGTATATTCCACTCATAGAATTTACCTATAACAATAGTTATCGATCCAATATTGGGATGACCCCGTATGAAGCTCTGTATGGAAGAAGATGTAGAACTCCTATGTGTCGGGATGTGAGTTTACTGTTATTAAGATTATTGGTCCTGATTTAGTAATAATAATGAAGAAAAGTTCTGATTATTCAATTGCAGGTTAAAAAGTCACAAATGATGAGACAAAGGTCTTAAGGCACTGGGCAGAAGATGACAGAAAGATGAAGTCAGAGACAAAGTGTTTTTAAAGTATCTCCAGAGAAAAAAATACTCCGCTGGAAGAAAGGAAAACTAAGTCCAAGATTCATCGCTCCTTACGAGATTTTAAGATTTGATCAAGAAGGACGTTTGACACTTCTGTGAGTTTGAAAAATTACATTATGTATTCCATGTGTCCATGCTTCGGAGATATCGTTCTAACACATCGCACATATTTCCAATTCAAGATATAAAAGTACAAGAAGATTTCACTTTCGATGAAGAGCCAAAAGTTATTCCGTGACGGAAATAAGACAACTACTAACAAGAAAATCCTCTGTAAAAAAGCCAACATCACGCGATTGAAGGTCGGCATGAACTGTATCACAATTAGGCACAAGACTGTAAATCCTTTTCAGCTTTAGGTAATTTCGAGACGAAATTTATTTTGGGCAGAGGAGAATTGTACACCCGAAATACACCATTAGTCGCTTTTAAACATACTAGTATATTGTAAGTTATTTAAAATTTTTCGTAATTATTATTTTGCTAAGTGATAAATTTTCGAAACCCATAATTTGTATAAGATACAAGGGTAAATTTGTAATTTGTCAAAATGGGACACAAAAGTCATAAGATAAGAAGATTATGGGCTAAAGTAGAATAAATGGCATAACTTGATTTGCAAATATAAGAGAGTTTGAGGACAAAGTGCAATAAAAGGGAAATTAAATATAAAAAGGGGATGAGACAAAAAATATCTCATTTTTGGTATAAGAGCATCTCCAAGAGCCTCAACAAAGTCATTTCCTTAGCTATTTGGGACAATTTTCAAAAAATCTACTCCAAGAGTACTTAGTTATTTACTTCCTATTTCCTATATCCCTAATTTCGCCGCCACGGTTAGCCATCTCCCCTCGCGCACTCTCTCTCGCCGTTTCTCACCTCTTCACTCTCTTCGCCTCTCGCCTCCCATAATTCCAATTCCATCGTTCCTAGTACACTTCATATAACTCGTGATGCTTTTCAAGACACTCGCAATTTATGAGTTTTATTTGGTGATTTTCTTTAAGGGTTTTTTGCTTAAATGGTATGATTTATGTTTTTATTTAAAAATATGCTGACGGATTTTGATATCCTTGTGTGGTTCATGAATTATGAGTCTCGATGTACCGTTGTAACTATGACCGCTGTAAATATTAATATCAAAATTCAAAATTTAAAATTCTCAATTTCGCATCGCTGTAAATATGATCATTATTAAAAAAAATTAAAAATTAAAATTTGATGCATGTATGCGAATATTATCACACATGATGTCATCAATATAGATGACATGACATACTAAATAGCATTTTAAATTTTATTATCAAAGTTACTTTAAATGGATGTTTAAAATGGGGATAATACATGTGAGTGACTTAGAATACTCGAAACGTAATTTCTATTAATACATATTTAGTGATTTTGTAAGTTTAATTTGAACGCTTCAGTGAAAGAATGCTAAACACGGAAACGAGGACCGAAAAACTTCTACAAGATTTAAGGATAAAATCAGAAATCATTCAAAGTTATGACTTAAAAAGTCATAAGTTAACAAGAATTGAGGCCAAAGTATAAATAATAGAATCATGGGTGTAATCTCTAAACATTATGACCAAAGACGCACTGTATAAGCTGTTGAAAATAGTTTTTGACTGGGACAAACATGGCCTTAAATCCTAAAAGGGATGAGATAATCGTCTCTCATTTTTGAGAGACCAAACCAGGGAGAGAGTAGAGTGAGAGAGGAAAGAGAGAAGAAGAGGAAGAGTGAAGAGGAAAAGAAATAAGAAGATGAAGGAGAGTTCAAGCAAAGCCAAATTAAGGTATGGATGCTTGACTTTGGTGCATGAATTCAGATGGAATTCTCAAGTTTACGTGAAGGTCCATGCACTGTACGGCTGTGGAGCTTCCGTCTTCAGACCTATGGTCGTTAGGATTACATCCTAACCAAAGTTTTCAAAGCAGGTTACTAAAATTCTAAATGGCACAAGATTGGTAAGGAAATCCTCTATTTTTGAGGAGGGATTCATGGTATTCAGGTTAGGTTTACAACAAACCCTAAGTAACCTTTATAATTGGTTTGACAAGTATAACCCATAATATAGTCGTTTTCTGGGAGGAATTCATGATGTTTGATCTATGGATGAAAGTGCATGAAAACTGGAGAAAATACACACTCGGGCATTTTCGCAGCGCACCGGCACACTGCGAGCCCTGCACCGGCACACTTTGGGTCATTTGTTAATGTGTACCTAAGACACGTTAGACTGCACGCACACCCTCGTTCTCGCTTTTCTATTTTGACTAGCTTTGCATTTCTCGCATTTAGCAACTGGCTTCATTTATTATCCGATTGAAAGCTGATTCAAGTGGCCAATTAAAATAGACTTCAAGAATAATCAAACATCAAGAAATAGGCATCACAAATTTGATTCTAGGTAGCCCAAAATTCACTCAAAGTAAACATATGCAAGCCAATTCCCGCGCATCGCCAATACAGAGTAACCGTTGTTTCTGACGAATCTTGAGTTTTTGCTCAAATTGCGATTCCAGTTGGAATAGAACCCTTAGCACCTTAAATTTGAATGAACATAAAGAGATAGTGCCAAATATGAAGTTAAGACCCCGGAAAAGTGAGTATTTCAAACCGTCCCTGCAAAAATCAGAATTACTGGGCTGGCATAAAAAACGCTTTACAACTCTACGATGATCCGATCGAGTGATTCCAATTCCCGGGTAAAGTAGACTCATAGAAGAATAAGAATACATGAATAAGGGGCGTGATTACATAACATCATAATTTCAATGTAAAGATACGAAATACGATCCGCGAACACATACGTGGCTAAGAATGCCCTATTATGTATCAGTAAGTTACTAACTCATATAATTATAAAAATGCCTATGACCGCTTATTAAACGACACTCACACTCCCGTCTCCGATTAGTACGCAGACTCCCGTTGCTGCTCAGCATTTCGATTAGTACTCAAGATTTCACGTTAATGTCCTAAGACTTCCGACAGACTTCAGATTCCGACATACAGACTGCTCGATCAAGATTTCAGATTCTATGCTACGCAAGACTGTCCGCTATGCTACAAGACTTCGTCCCATTAAGTGCACATGTAAAAGACTGTCCGATTAGTGCTACGACACCTTGCTCAAGACTGAAATCCCGCCGCTTATACCAAGACTCCAGATCGTGATAAGATCTTCCGATATCATTATGTCAGGTCTTACACTTTTATTGCATCGGCCCAGTTTTCATCGCTTATATGATAATAACCCGAATAATCAATAAGAGTAAACAAAGGTGTATTTGCTCGACCAGAAGACTCCACGCGTACTCCCAGATCTCGATTAAGTCTCCACTCATGGGCACTCCCGTCGATTAAGTTCCGCAAGACCTACCGCAAGCTCTCAGACCGATTAAACTCGTCACCTACCGCACTTCGTGATCCGACAGTTCACAGAAGACCTATGTGGTACCCTCGTATCCCATATCCTAGCATCCACCCGCACTCGCACGCGAAAATAAGCATAAGTCTCTAGCACCCACCCGCACTCTCGCATCGAACACAAGATAAGTTCCCGTAGCATCCACCCGCACTCCTCGTGATCGCAGCTAAGCCAAGTCTCAGAATATGCGATAGTTCGCAGCACTCACAAGCATTCTCCGAGCAAGCCGTAACTCCTAATATGGTTATGATTTAAACCAATAATCTCTCATTGATGTTCTCGAATCGTATGAACCGCAGATATGTATCCGTTGCGATCCAGACTGCCATGGACTAATGTCCATATCCGAAATGTATCTCGCATAAGTTTGATCCGACTCGCATGTGATATGATTCGATATAGCCTGGATTTATCGCACTCTACGTACCTTCGCACAAGAATAAGATCCGTAGATAAGTATACGCCTCGTAAGACATGTATAAGATCTAAAATACATACCAAGTTCTCAGAATACCCGTATAAGATCCGTAAGATAAGTATATAAGTTTCAGAAGACATGTGGCAAGATCCTAAATACATGTCCAAGTTCTCGTAAGACCAAGATAAGTCTCAGAAGACAAGCATAAGTTTCAGAATACACGTGACGATCCGAAATACAAGTGACAGGTTCAAATACCGTATAAGTTCCATAAGACCCTATAGTTCAAAGACATGTATAAGTTCAGAATATATGTATAAGATCTTAAATACATGTATAATTCGGTAATACACATATAAGATCCGAAATACCAGTATAAGTTCCGTAAGACCAGTATAAGTTTTGTAGTACTTACAAGTACTTCCGTATAAGAATAAGTTTGCACACGTGATGCCTTATTCTCGCCGATACCTGAATAGTACCCTCCGAACAAGGTGCAAACTCGTAGTATAAGGATAAGTTCTCGTAACTCCCCGAGTCTTCAATAAACATAAGCCCGTAAGTATGTTCGGCAAGATAAGCTCAGAACTCCTACTGAGTCTCGACCAACATGTCCGTTAAGTATGTTCGAATAAGTATAAGTTCTAATTCCTACGGAGTCTCTAATAAACATAAAGTCCTATATATAAGTTCGAATAAGTATAAGATCTATAATCTCTACTTTTCGAGATCCAAATAAGCGTAGTCATTTATGTTAATAGTTCAGATAAGTTCATAATATAAATGCATGAAATTTATATTATCCGTTATCGTTTTACGCTTAAATGTGTATACGTGATAAGACATTTCTACTGTTTAAAGCTTAGCACGGTTTTAATCCCGTGTAGGTACAGGAGTAGACATCCAAGACTTCCTGATAATCACGCCGCCACACTAAGTAGTGCTCACTACACGTGAAGTTCCGCGCTCCGATTAATCAGAAAAGCGTAGCTGAGATAAATGAATGAGACTCCGCATATGTGTATATAGATTTTGATGACACCACCCTGGGTGGTAGTTCTTTGATATGTATATGATTTATTCTCATATAAGACGCTGGTCATACCCACGTGCAAAGTTTCATTTCTTTAAAAAAAAAAAAAAAGTCCCAAGATAGTGGGAGTCTCGCACCTAACTCTGCTCGAATCACACCTAGTAGACTGAATCTGAAGCGTAGATGCATTTGAAAAGGGAGTCAGTAGCGATAATACAATATTTTAATATATTTCGAAAGTAGCTATTATTTTAGATAGCCTTTATCGAAGATGCTCTAAGAAGTGGAGACCCAAACGCGTTAAGAAAGGAGAAAAGAGGGAAGCAAGAGGAAGCATTAAAGAAGAGGAAAGGTATGAACTCATAAGTTTTTATGGAATAATTAGTATGGTTTTCGGGTATGGATCACTATGGTTTTCTATGGATTCTAGGTTCTCGATCTAGTTCTCGAGTTGTGGTCTGAGGTGTTAAGGAGCTGAGTACTTGTTGGGAGTATGGAATCCACCCTCGAGTACGAATTCTTGTTTATGATGAGACACCCTGCTATGTTGGGGAAGTTAACCTAACTTACAAAAATTTGAGTTCGGGATTAGAAAAACCCTAATTAATCTATATGTTCGGGTTTGCTAAGGTTACGAACCATTTTGAGATGTTTTCTGAGAGTATACGAGTACCTCGATTTTATGAATTTAAAGAGGACATGAAATCCGCCATTACCGGGCAATCCCTTAATTTGGTATCTGCACCTAAACAGGTGGTACCGGTATCGATCAAAGCACTGATAACGATGCTTCCGATAAACGATCAAGTGTACCTTGCATTGTTAAGTCCTAAATTTGTACACCGATAGTATAAGAACCCTAATAAATAACTAATAGGGGTTCAAATAAGAATGAAACTAAGTGAAAACGTATCATACCTTGCCCCTATGATACAATAGTAAGTTTCTGAACACATATAATTGTCGGACTGCCTAAGACTGGAGATTGAATGACATGGCACATCTGTTATGTGGGCAGACATGTATAGTACTCTGCATTCTCCGGCCAGCGCGACGACACTCTCTCGGCTAAAGGTTTTCAAGACATTTAGTACTTGGTACTTTCGACGTGTTTCAAGATACTTAGTACTTCGTAATTTCTGGATTAGTGCGACAACACCTCCGTCAAGGTTTCCAAGACTTACTTTGGTAAATTACCAAGACTTCAATACTATAATCGCGCCTTCTAAATCTATCAGGTCATGGTCCTACCCATTCCCACACCTACTTCAGAATAAACAATTTATACGATAGTCAATAAACTAATAAGAGGAAAGTAATGTACATCGTTTCGCTCTCCGATCGTATCTACCTGCACCTCCGCATAAGCATAAGCTTTGTAATTTATGGGCATCTTCGGTATAAGTATAAGTTTTGTAACTTCACTCGAGATCTAGACAAATACGCACGTTATAAGACAAGTAGCGTGATAAGTCTAATATACATGAATTCATGAAAAATTCTTATATCTGCTACTATATATTTGTTACTGTTATATGCTTACTATAGAGAGTATTAGTATGTATATGTATATAAGTCATATAAGTGTTTCCCATCATTAAGCCAGAAAGCTTAAAGACGAAGCCTTAACACGTAGTACGTAAGAGGAAGTCAGCGATCTTCCGTCATACACTCACGCCAACAAACTAGTAAGAGCCATCATAAGAGGTCATGGTGCTTGACATGTAAATGTAAATGCACAAGCCAGATATGTATATGTAAATGGGACTCAGGACTGTATATATATGACACTGTAAACACCACTACGGTGGTAACTCCCTGATCACATGAATATTTTCTAAATTCACTTGCTCTCTTTTGGAGTCAAGAATTAAAGCCAAAAAGGCTTCACAACATTTTCTCATAAAACATCGTGCTTCCATAGTTGAAATAACTTTCGGTATATGCTTACTGTAAATGTGTATTAGTGCATGTGTATACGTATAAGTCATATGTTTCCCACTAAGCGTAAAGCTTAGCACGAGTTTTAATCCATGTAGGTACAGAAGAGGACGTCCGCGATCTTCCGCATTCTGTTGGGCCATCACACTTATAAGAGTCTATCACAGTAGGTTGTGCGTTCTGATTATGTAAATGTAAATGTATAGTTTTTGTATATGTATATGTAAATAAGACTCAGGACTGTATGTATATGACACTATAAACACTGCTACTATGGTACATTGTCAGGATTCAGATATGACATTCGTTACGCTATTAGACTCAGCCCACCAATGTCCTAAAAGGTAAAGAGTTCCAAGACTAATCGCCTTCATCGCCAGCGGGCTCCGGGGTGTGGACAAACCATACACTACTAGCTTCTAATTTGATCCAACCAAACAAGTCATGTCTTTATGCCCATGGTCTTGAATCCAATCATTCAGATTACTTGAATTGTCGGTTCGTACTAATCCCAAGCGTGTCTTGCTTCTGTCTAGGTCCTCTCATGGGTGTAAGGCAACCCATGAGGCCATCCATGTGCCGATCACAGGCTTAGGTCTTGAAGGGGTTAACAAACCCACCCCCACCAAATGAGGTCGATGTTTGTGTCGACTCAAATTGAGGGTATTCCTTCTTCCCACTATTGTATGTCACTGCTCAAGTCTCGAAAATAGAGACTCCAGATAATTTGCAACCTTGTTATCACAAACTTCTAGCCAACCACCACTCATTCATGTTGAGGATTTCAACCTTGTCAAATCCTAACATCTATGGCATACTTTTCTCCCACGATCATAACTATGCACAGCGTCTCTTGTTCCATGAACTCCAACATTCTAAAGTAAGGCAAGATGCTTACTTCCGCATACGTCAAGAAGTCTATCTCGAGGATCATCTAGAAATTCCGCAAGTGCATCATAGTCAAGTCACAAAAGCTCATCCATTCCCCATCTTCAAAGGACTGAATATGATGATGCCTTCCACCTAATGGTCTCTACCATTTAAAGAAGTCACTACATTGTCATGTGCCTCAATTGTCAATCCCGATCTACAAGCCATACTACTTGCCAAGTAATTTTGCGTTGCTCTTGTATCCACCAATGCATTCACCCCTATTCTATCCACTTGAACAACAACAAACACGAGTTCATTAATGGAACTTTGCATGTGAAAGGTGTTTACCAATTAGATTCAGTCGTGTCTCCAATTTTCTCAATTCTTAATCACTTTTTTGTTTGATGGCGGACACCTTCTCCCTATTGGGACAATTTTTGGCTCGATGCGAATCTTGACATATGAAACATCCATCTCTTTTGGATGCCAACTGCATGTTCTCCTTGCCGTTTAAGGCCGTAACAATGCCTCTCCTTAGCCCATTAGCCACTCCCAACACCCTTCCCTCATATTTGTGCCATTTCTAACCCTCGATTCTCAATTTTTGAGTAGTAACAGTTGAACCTTCTGAAGCACAAGTGTTTCGTAGGCATTTTTGAGAGATACATATTTCTCATAAGCGAACAAAAGGACGTATTACTCATAATGGATGATGAGCCTACAACCTATGAGGAAGTTATGAATAGTTCAGAATATGATAGATGGTTCGAAGCCATGAAGTCAAAAACGGATTCCATGTATGAGAACCGAGTGTGGACTTTGGTTGACCCACCTTAAGGGATAAAACCCTTAGGGTGCAAATGAGTTTTCAAGAAGAAGACCAACATGGAAGGTAATGTAATTACTTATAAAGCTAGGCAAGTATATAAGGGTTATCATAAAAGATAGGGAGTTGACTGTGACGAGACTTTTAGTCCTGTGGCTATGATTAAATCCATAGGGATACTCCTAGCCATTGTTGCTCATTATGACTAAGAGATATGGAAAATGGATGTGAAGACGGGTTTGTTTAACGGAAACCTCATTGAAGATGTGTAGGGGTTCACATCCGGAGATGGTAGTAAAGTATGCAAACTTCAGAGATTCATTTATGGATTAAAGCAAGCATCTAGGAGTTAGAACATCTAATTTGACAAGACAATCAAATAGTTTGGTTTCTCACAAAATTTTGATGAGGCTTGTGTGTACAAGAAGGTCTGTGAAAGTGCAGTTGTGTTCCTAGTGTTGTATGTAGATGACATACTACTTATAGGAAACTACATTTCAATCTTACAATCTTTCAAATTTTGGTTATCTTAGAATTTCTCCATGAAAGACCTTAGAGAAGCAACCTACATATTGGGGATTAAGATCTATAGAGATAGATATACGAGGTTGCTTGGTTTTTCTCGGTCTATAAACATAGATAAGATGTTAAAGAAGTTTAGCATGGAGTAGTCCAAGTGAGGATTCATTTCCCTGACTCATGGGATCACCCTCTCGAAGTCCATATGTCTAAAGACACAAGATGAGAGGACACACATGAGTGTGATCCCTTATGCTTCCACCATATGATCAAACATGTATGCTATGATATGTACTAAGCCCGATGGACCCCGGTGAGGGTCATTAGGTGGTTGTCAAGAATATCCTTAAATACTTGAGAATGACTAAGGATGCATTCTTGATATACGGAAATGACATTCTTGCAGTTAATGGGTATACGGATGCCAGCTTCCAATATGATAAAGATGACTATGAATCTCAATCTGGTTACATTCACATTGAATTGTGGGGTAGTTAGTTGGAAATGTTCCAAACAGGAGACGATTGATGATTCCATAACCGCAACAGAGTACATTGTAGGCATGGAAGCAATTTGGATAAGGAAACTTATCACATAACTAGGAATGGTCCCTAGCTTTGTTGATCCAATACCATTGTATTATGATAACAATGGCGCTATTGCACAAGCAAAAGGAACCACAGTTTCATCAGAGGTCCAAACACATACTTAGAAGGTACTATTTGATTAGGGAGGTCAATGATATAATAATAGAGAAAGTGCCCACGGATCATAATATTGTTGATCCCTTGACAAAGCCACTTCCCCAAAAGAAGTATGACTCACACGTACTTGGCTATGGTATGAAATATAAAGGCGATTGACTTTAGTGCAAGTGAGAGGTTGTTAGTGAAGTGCTCTAAAGGCAATCAACTTTAGCACTTATTGTACGATTTATATATAAATATATCTTAATAAAGAGCTTCTTCATTAATATGGTATTGATCGGAGTGAATCATGCATGCATTCCAGTACAATTTCTATGTGTTTTTATAGCTTAACTTGCATGATTCACATTCATATTCACTAATATTGTGCTAATCCCCGATACTATAATGTTTTATAGGACATGTCGATATTGGGATCAAAAAGGAAGCTAAACAATAGCATAAAAGAATCAAGCAGTACATAAAGAAGCTAGCTAGCGAATGCTGCAGGTGTAAAGAACGAGACCCACGCCACGATAAAGCCACAAGAGCGTGGAGGCCTACGCAACGTAACTCGAATGCCGACTCAAAGCTCCTGCACGCCGTGGCATAGCAAATCTCCTTTTTCCGTATCAGGAGCATTAAAACTCAGATTTTCCGTCATTAATGGCTCTGACCGAGATATAAAAGGGAAGCAATTTCGAGACAATGGAGGGGGATTGGAGGCAGACTGAAGACAAGGAGATACTATGAGAGTTTACAGACTGTTCCCAGAGATTCCGAAGACCGACTTCTTCAGATTTCTTTTTCCCATTCGTTTAATGTTGAAAATCTTCAGCTTTGTAAGAAAAATCACTAGCGAACTAATTTTCTCTCTGGGGTTTTGTCAACCCTAACCGCACCATTATGGATTAATACTTTAATTTGTGTTTATTTAATATCTATATGAATATATGGTCGTTTTACTCCTCGAATTTAATCACATGTTATTCGCCAATTGTAAGCATGCTAATGCTGGGGAAATTGATATCGAGAAAGATGACCTGTAGGCAGAAATGGTAAGGCAACACTTTTAGCCAATCAGTGAATGTAGATATCCCGTGTTCCAAGTGTACTGTGGTTTGCATACCATGCATCTCAAGTCGCGGGTCAAGCAAACATGCAATACACAAATGAAAGATTATTGTGCAGTTATATCTCGAGAGATAACCAGCACGATCAACCCGCTAACATAAATCATATGATATATTAAATAAATACGCATCTAGGTTAAAATCCATCAGGTGTGATAGGCGAAGGCAAAACCTTAGTTTTCTCATCATTACCTTAAATCGAATTGTTAATACTAAGTTTTCTTTAAATCAGTTAATTAGTCATAATTCGCTATAGTATCATATCCAAATATTGTCTAGATCATCAAGTTAGTATTCAACGCGCTTCTCTTAATACGTGGAACGATACTGACTGTACCACTACATCGCCAGAACTCTACGCGCATACTTGCGCCAAAGACGGTCTACATTTTTACCAACTTTTACTTCTCACTTTCGCTCACAGTATTCATACATTGAATCAGAAGGGTCTTGAATCAATTAATCGACGCCCTTAATACATAATATAAAGACTTAAGGAAATCATGATGAGATTCATGATAATGAGATTCTTATCATGCAATTATATTAGAATCTAATTATCCTTTACCATACGATCAACAAGAAAAGACATTGTCGATTCGGGATAGACCAAAGACGTGTTACCCTTTGATTGGATAAACAATAGATCTGTAACACCTCAAATTATACTCCGATAGTTTTATAACATGTTTTGGGTATAATAAAAGTAAAGGTATATTGTTTCCGAAATAAAATAATGCTAAAAATAAAATAAATAAAAATCCGGAATTAATACATGAGTTAAGAGTAAATTAATAATTTACCAATTCAGGACTCAAGGGTCATAATTGAAGAAGATTGTATGCTAATATAGGATTAGGATAAGTGGGATTGCAAATAAAAGGAAATTAAATGACTAAGTTGCAAAAACACAATTTAAGTCAAATAAAGGGATGTTCAAACACGACTTTAAAGAATCTAATTTTCGCATTTATGTTAGGGCAAATCGATATGGGATAAAGAAAAGAAAATAAGAAGATAAGCAGGTTATAAGTAAGAGGAACAAGATAAAAGAAGTTAAGAAGAAATCAAGGTATTTAAATCATTAGACAAAACTTTCGGCAGGATCGTATGGATATGTAAGGAAATTTTGGTATGAATTGTAGGAAACTTGTTATTATGATTTTGTAATGGATACTTGTTTGAGGTTTTGAAATACCTTTTTGTGTAGAATCCTTGTTTAGAAATGGTTATTTGGCAAGGTATTCAGTCTGGAAAATGATATAGAAAATGTCGAAGCCAGCGAGCATGTCATTCTGGCTTTTTTTTAAACCTATGTTTTTGTTTTAGCCATCATTCATCAAAATATAGTGATTCAAATTCTGGGGTAAATCCATAAGTATCTAGAAGAACAAATCTCCTAGCCAAGTGTATCCAAATTCTGGACCCAAGGTACCCATAAAATTCGCCAAAGTGGAGGCCTGCTTTTAGTCACCCCCACAGCTAGTTTAGAGCGCTGTATTTAGCTATAAGTTGAATTTCACTTATCCAACTGAGTGATTCAAATTTTTAGGTAAACTAGGACTTCTAGGAAAAACAAATCTCCTCAATAAAGCTCTATCAAAATTTGTGACCTCATCGATTCGTAAAATTACAAAGTAGTGGAACAATGTCATCCCGATATTTGTCTCATAAATGTACCCCTTAACCTGAGTAATTCCGATTGTTTAAATCATAACTTGAGTTATACTCATCCAAATGAGATGATTCAAATTTATGTACAAACTAGACATCTGGGAAAACAACTTTCATGAAGAAAGTATGGTCAAATTATGTCTCTAATGTTCCCATCAAAATTTTAAATATAGGACACAATTCCATTCCAGACATGAAACTTTAAGGAGCAGCTCTAATGTTTGCACCATATCTCCCAAATTAAAAGTCCAAATGATACACTTTTTTAACTATAAGAAACTTAAGACATAGGTATATCGAAATAGGAAGATCACTTTCTAACAATCCGCTGATATGTCAAAATCACAAAATCGACTTCAAGAGTCATCTAATCGTTCAGGCATAATTGATTATGGAAATTGAATCAGATAAAGGTTATATAAATGTATCATATATGAAAAATGCATTATATAATGATCACGATAATACGCATGAAAAGCCTGAAAGATAATACACGATCATTTTGCTATATGAAAAATACGATTAAATGCTTATAAGAGATTATTCGATAATTTAATATCTCATAAATATACACGTATATCAATATTATTCCATGATATGAGATATATTTTTCTCGACACCTAAAATATCGTTAAGAAAAATAATAAAACCGATTGTCATAATGACTCTAGCAGAGTCGCGATGGGGAGCAAGATGCCATAGGATACAATCGCCGCAAAGATATAATTTACAGATATCGAGACCCCAAGCCAATGACATGTATCCCGCTTCGATTATAGCGCCTCGTTGGTCATACAAATGAGCATATCAGTTCTTCGTATAATGATAGTACCTTCGGGTACATAAAGTTCTTTCCCGTATCCACTTTTAAGGTATTTGTAGGCATGAAACATAATATAAATGACAAAAATATGTAGATGACATGACATTTATTACAGTAAAACATAAATATCAAGCATGCTGACGACAATGTAAACAAATGATAGTATAACAACATATAAATGAAAGATGATATTGAATTAAACATTTATAAGACGAATAAGTATTTATATATAAACTATAAATGATATGTTCAAAAACATGAATAAATTAAGTGTGTATATATGTAAATGAATGTTAAAATTATATGCAGTTGTCTAAAGTGTGATGACTTTGATTAGAGGTCGTCTATATGTTTTTATTCCCATTAAGTTATAAGCTTAATACGAGTGTTTCATTCGTGTAGGTACAAAAGAAGGAACTAGAAGTCCGGACAATCCGCATTAGTAACAAAGGTCAACATACTAAAGGCCTACCAAGACTCCTATAGATATTTCAGATATGTATTTGTTTTTTGTAAACAATGTAAAGCTTTTTTATATGTTGAACAAATCCCATTTATGGAGTTTTAATAGTTTTGTAATTGGCTTCATACATAATATATTTCAAGTAAATGTTTAACAAGATAATGAATTTAACAAATTTATGAAAAGAAAGAGGTGCAAGTGACACCGCTTGACACCGGTGCCGAGTCGGTGGGCGCTACAAGATCTCATAAGTCAGTGACATGAGATGCCTTAGAGTTACCACGTGATGCTTGTTAAGTGTACTATGTATCAGAGTTCGTTATGAGACAATCATACAGATTATCTATTCAAATGTAGATGATAATTTCATCTAACAATGGTACACGTATCCTTAGATTTGAGGTGCTTAACACATCTCGATGCCGATTTGTATCTTTACTCTATCTCGTCATTTCTCATAAAGTTGCCTATGTATGATGATTAGGTGTTCGAGGTATTCAAAGGTTATTTAAGTAGCCAATAGAAGATTCACCACTTATAATAGAAGGAAGGTATACCCATGGCTTCTTATGAAGAACATTACTCGGGAATCTCTAACCAATTTGGAAATGTCACGAAGAGTGTCTTAAGTGACATAAATAATGAGTAATGAGTCTTGGGACAAGAACAAATATCACTTGGTCTAAGTGTGACATAGTCGGTTTAGTGGGAGCTATAAATTGCCCATGCTTTGAACCCGGTAGGGTATAGTAATGGTGAAATGACAAATTGCGCTGATATTGTCAATGGAAAGGTTCACAATGAAACCATTGACTCTTCTGGTCAATTGGGGGTCATGATGTGTTAGATACAACTCATGATTTGCTCGGATCAAGAGTTGATTCAAGTGACCAACATAACTAAAAACCCAATAGGTCACACATTGAAGATGTGTAGAATAAGTAAAACGGTTTGGGATTGGATCCAAACTGAGGGAGAATGTTTTAGGACTTTTTATATCGGAATTAGAAGAATTCACGAGGCTAAAGAATGCATGGAGATGCATTAGAAAGCAACCCCTTTAATGAGGGGCACTTTATTTATGAGCCTGTGGTCTATAACATGATATTAAGAAGTCTGGCCAGTTGAACAAGAGAAGCTCCATTCCAAGCATGAGAGATAGATTGAGAATAATTTCCGCCTCTTAGTCGCCAATTTCGGAGCTGCGCTTAGCTAAGACCAAACTCAATTCGACCCGCTTCTTCCAAGGTTTTCTTCTTCCTTTCGTATCACCATTCACTTCCCGCGTCGGTATGTTTCGTCACAGATCTACGCCAAATAAAGCCAAGCACACCTTAAAAGGAACCAAATGTATAAGCTTTCCTACCCCTCTTGTTGTGTTTATTGATTTTGATGATCCAAGGTGATTCCTTATGAGGGTTTTCGATTTCTTTTTATTTTTTTAATTTTCCATTGTGCTACTACATGAGATGCATATTGAAACCAAATAGGTCCTACATCCAATCATGCAGATTACTCAAACCGTTGGTCTGCACTAATCCCACATATGCCTAGCTTCCTTCTGGGTCTTCTCATGGGTGTAAGGCAATCCATGAGGCTCTCTATGTGCCAATCACCGTCGTAAGTCTCGAAATGGATAAGAACAAACATGGAACTCAAATTGTTGTATTAAGTCTCTTATATCAATTACAAAGTGTTTTTTCTTAAATATAAAATAAAAAAAACCACCAAGTGTTTTGTGGTAAAAAGACTATACCAACATCAAGATGCATTAATATGCTATTTAGTGTCATCTCAACTTAAACAAACATACTATTTGCTGATTTGGTGCCATTGAGGCCTAAATCAAATGATAAATGGGGGGATGAGTGTACCAAAGGTTTTATGTTTGACAACGATGTAATACAAAATGAATAAATATAAAAAAAAAAATTTGATCATTGTAATTAATATAGCATCTTTAAGGGTTAAATAATAACTTAATTTTAGATAAATACAAACATTTTTTTCCATAATAAGAGTTAAATGATAATCTTAAAGTTGCATGGTGTTATCTCATTAAGAAATAAGGGCATCAATCATAGGCTGAAAGGGCCTTATAACTATTCTTTCATACTATTTATAAGTGTCATTATGTTTCATAAATAAAGAAATGTAATTATAGATTTGCCTAAGAAAAAAGAATCGATATCTTATAATACAAGATTCGTTACGAACTTCCCTAAAGACAAGCATAAATATACAGAATAATAATGTGATTCTCGTTTGAATCGCTTTAGTAAGATTCCATCATAGTAATCTTAATTCACAATATATATATATGTAGTATATATATATATATATATATATATATATATATATATATATATATATATATATAATCTTCTTTCATAATCTTTCGAAAAAAGGCTAAAGAAGGATGAATTGGGGAGTAAGTAGTACTTACTAAAGGTTGTTGGCAAGTAGGGTCAAGTTGTCGAGGGAACCCCTCTTATATAATAAGGAAATAAAGCATGGAAAAAGTGCGCTCTATAACTAGCTCCGATGGGAGAGATAAAGGAGAAAAGTTGTTAAAGACCCTTGTCACTACGTAAGCCTCGAGCTAGTGCTTTATTTTAATTATAATTGGTGTGGACGGCTTATTTAAATAATGCTAGTAAAATTTTAATGTTTAGAAAAACTTAATTCAATATTGAAGTAATTTCACATATTTTCATAAATTCTATGTCATGTATGTGCAAAATTTAATAATAAGGCTTTAAAAAAAAAAAAAATCCTCTTAGTTTATAAAATAAATGATCCTCTTAGAAGACTATACATATCTTATATCGAGTTTAGTTAGTTACTAAACTCAATTGGTTGCGTCTTATATATAAACAATCATAGCGGTAGTTCGCGCTGCTCGCTTTGTCGATCATTCAAAATCACACACTCAGCCTCTTCAAAGCTTACAGCTTTACCCGATTGTTAACTTCAAACCTTATAAAATTACCAGATGCATTAATCGACTCAGATAACTATCATTAAAAACCACTATAATGTTTTAATTCCTCTTAACCACCCTAAAAATGTTCATCGTAATGAGCTAATTTAGCCTCGTTGCCTAATTAGCCTTGTTGCTTGACTTCTTCTAACAAGTCAAGCAAAAAAGAATTTTAGAATCTATGATAAGGTAGAACTGTTTTCGTTTTTTAGTTTTATTCATATTTTAGGATATGAATAAAACCCAATTTGTTAAAAATATTTTATTGGAAATAACGAGTAAATGGTAAGTATATGTATATCTTAAAAAATAAAAAATAAAAAATAAAAAATAAATTATAAATTATAATTTCCTTTTCAAATAAATTATAAATTAGTCTTAAAACTGAAAACTCCATAGCGGGTAGCAGGTGGATTTAAACAGTTGGTTCTTAACTTACACGTGGATCAATTCCATTGGTTGTTCACACTTTCACTTCAACATTCCGTCTCTCTAATAACCCTTTTCGTTTTCTCATTGACCACGTCACTATGTACGGTTACTATATTTTCGTGTCTTACAAGTACCACGCGCTCGCGTACAAGAACCCCCGGCTTACTCGCCCCCGGTAGCTCATGGGAAGTCTCCGTGCAGTGCTCACAGTCATTCACCATTCACGTGGCCTTCTCTGAGCGAGAGTTCAGATGTTACCCATACTCGAGAGAGTGGTCACGGATTTTCATAATGGCGCCTCCCAACTTAAAACACTAATGGCATTTTCGATATTTCGCAGCATTCCAGGGTCAATTTTGTAACCATAAAAGGAAAAGCTGAATAAAAGCTTTTCTGTCAAATATAGCTCTTTTGCTAACTCAATTCGAATCTTGACCGTTCACGGCATCAATTACCCAATCCTGACCGTCCATCTCTGTTTCCGGATCCCGAAAACCATTACTCAAATTTATTAAGTCATAGACCCGCACCCAGAGAGGCAGGATCTCCACCGCAGATTTCTAATCGGACGGTCCAGATCATCCTAAGTTGTTTCATATTATTTCCATTTCATTATTTATTATTTATTATTTTTATTTTTTGTTTTACAATCTAAACCCTTCTCGCTCTCGTGAAGCCAAAGAAACCCTAGCTTTCTCTCTCACCTTCTTCTCTCTCTCTCTATTTTTTTTAAATTAAAAATAAAAAATATTCAAAAATCGACTTAGGGTTTCGGTTCCCCAATCTCAGTTTCGAACCTTAATTTTGTTCGGAGTTGTGATCTTGGCGGTTTGGTGGAGAAATCGATGATTCGTGTTCGATATTTACGCTTTGATCCAGGTGCGAGCTTATATATTTTTTGTTGTCTGAATTTTGGTGAATTAACTAAAGTTTGTTTTGTCGAAAATGATTTAATTTTTCTGTGAAAATGAGGCTTGATCGGTAACAATCGTTTAATTTTTATTTTTTGGATTTTTTTGGGGCGATTTTTTCGTGCTTCAGATCTGGATTCTGTGTAGAAATATGTACGATGGAATATGAAAGTTGGCGGTTTGGGTTTGGGCTGTTTGGTTTGAGGAATTGTTGATGGAACATAGCGTAGAAAACTCAGGTGGTTGTGAAATTGCGAAGAAATCGAGATCTTTAGATCTTCAAACCATATATAGATCCAGGTCTTCTCAAGAGGATGATAATAAGATCTTGAAGCGAAAGCATAGTTCAGAAAATGATGGGGCGGTTGAGTCGGGACAGAGGAAGAAGAGGAAGAGTAACAGTAGAAAATCCATATCTCTCAGTAGTCTGAAATCCCTTCTTAAGAACAGTCACAAGAGTTTAGATGAAGTTTACGCTGATGGGTTGGGATCGGGCTCAAGTTCAGGTTTGCCTGATTCAAAGAAGAAAGAATTGGGGCTGAGTCAGAATTTGGATAACAGCAGTGAGTTAAACAACATTTCTCGTGATTTGGATAATAATGTTATTCGAATTCCAAAACGCCCACGAGGCTTTGTACGGCGGAAGAGATTTGATGGTAATCAGGTGTTGCAGCCCGGTAGGCTATCACCAGCCAGTAGTAAAGATGTGTTTGTTGATCAGGTAGCTAAGTTAAGTGATGATTTAGCCACTCAGGTCGTTCCTTTGAAAGTTAAGCGCAAAAAGTGTTTTGATGATTTTAAGGAAAATAGGTCTAGTGGGTCTAGTTCAGCTCCACACTGCATGGGTGGTGATAAGGTTAAGGTTATAGACAATGGTAGTTCATCTTTGACAAAGAGAATGCCACGGAAGAAGCAGGTGAAAAGGAAGAATTTGTCATCAGAAGGAAAAAGTATTGTGAAGGAGGAAGCAGGGCCTTTGGCTGGTAATCATGTTAAAGCTTGTGATGAAGAGGATGAGGAGAATCTTGAAGAGAATGCAGCAAGGATGCTTTCATCTCGGTTTGATCCAAGTTGTACTGGGTTTTCGTCAAATGGCAAAGCTTCTACACCTCAATCAACAAATGAATTGTCCTTTTTGTTATCGCCTGATCGGGATTGTATGAGTCATGGGATGAATTCTCTTGCTGGTTCTGAATCTGCATCTGTTGATACTGCTGGTAGAGTATTACGGCCACGAACACAGCACAAGCAGAAGGGTCTCTCAAGGAAACGGCGTCATTTCTATGAAATTTTCTCCAGGAACTTGGATGCCTACTGGGTGTTGAACCGAAGGATCAAAGTCTTTTGGCCATTGGACCAGAGTTGGTACTTTGGTCTTGTGAAAGATTATGACCCGGAAAGAGAGCTTCATCATGTGAAGTATGATGACCGTGATGAAGAATGGATTGACCTGAGACACGAGAGATTTAAGCTTTTGCTACTTCCTAATGAGGTTCCTGGTAAGGTTGACACGAAAAAAATGGAGAGGGGAGATAAATGTCCTGATGATGAAAATGAAGAAAGACAGATGAGAAGTAAAGGAGGAAAGAGAGGCTTGCCTATGGAGGATGATAGCTGTACAGGCAGCTACATGGACTCGGAACCCATCATTTCATGGTTGGCTCGATCTTCCCGTCGGATCAAATCTTCCCCTTTTCACGTTGTGAAGAAACAGAACATGTCTTGCTCATCCTCAAATGCTGTGGCGTCACTGTTTTCTGATAGTACTGCCAATACTCTGGGGTGCCTTGAGGGCAGCACTCTGAAAGGGGATAAGGTCAGATTAAACAAATTTTCAGTGCATGAAGAATTTGCTGATGCTGAAAAAATCAAGAAGTCTGTTCTTGGAAGCATGATTTGCTACAAGGACGAAAAAGTTCCAATTGTCTATTTCAGGAGGCGATTGAAGAGGTTCCAGGGAGTGCACCATGTTTCTGAGGTTCACAATGTATGCAGAAGTACGTCTGAGTTGGTTCCTTCACCTGCTCTAGTGATTGATAGGTTGGGGTCTTTGGAAGAATTCCTTCTTTCCTTGAGACAGTCTGATCAATGTGCATTAACGTGGTCCAGTGATGGTGCAGGGTCACTAAAATTATCTATTCCAATGATAAATTCTAGGCATTTCAGATTTGAATTCAGTCTCCCTGCACTTCCAGTCTTCAATTGTGCAGTTGGAGCAGAGAACTTTTGGTTGTTTCACACTGTGTTGTTACAAAAGTATGGTATAGTGATGCCGAAGTGGCCAAAGGTTCGTTTGGAGATGCTTTTTGTTGATAATCTTGTTGGGTTGAGGTTTCTCCTGTATGAAGGTTGCTTGGAGCAAGCTGTGGCCTTTGTTTTTCTGGTCCTGACAATATTCCATCAACCTAATGAACAGGGGAGGTATGTTGACCTGCAATTTCCAATGACTTCAATCAAGTTTAAGTTGTCTTGCATTCAAGATCTTCAAAGACAGCTTGTATTTGCTTTCTATAATTTCTCTAAAGTGAAAGATTCTAAGTGGTTCTACCTAGACTGTAAGCTTAAGAGATATTGTTTGCTCACTAAACAACTACCTTTGTCGGAGTGCACATATGATAACATTATGGCGCTTCAAAGTGGAACGAATCACTTGTTTCTTACTTCTGCCTGGGGTGAGCCGGCCTCAACTGAGGTATTCTTTATATTTCTTTCTCTTTGTAAATTTGTTTCTGGTAACCTTTGTTTTTCTGAGTCATTAATTTAATTTAATTCATTTTTTGTCTTGATTTTAGTGCTATCATGTGCATTCATTTCATATTCTTAATGAGTTCACATATCAACCAAATCTGTTGCATATTTAGGCATTGAAATTTTTGTAATGCAATCAACTCTATTTGCTTTCTGCTTGCTATTGATTTTTTTGGTTTTTTTATTACAGTGTCAACGGAAGAAGTCTAGGCTGGGTGTTATCCACATGGGGGTTTCCAGAGAGTCCACTTTGATGAATAGCAGTCAGTCATCTTCTAGTTTGGATGTGAATCAAGGAAAACTTCCTCTATTTGCTCTATCCTTTAATGCTGCGCCTACTTTTTTCCTGGGCCTCCATCTCAAGCTGCTTATGGAGCACCGAGTTGATAGTACTTGCTTGGATGATCATAATTCAACATCCCCAAAGCAAAATCTGGAAACTCTGACAAAGGATGGTGTTTGTTCTGGACAGTTTTCTGGTGCTAACCCTCAGCTTTTGAAGCAGGCTCAATCTGTATGCAATGGTGATGATCAGATAAATTACTCCCAGAAATATGAAAATGGCGACCTTAACATTGTTGGAACCTCTATCTGTTCTGAGGATACTGGAGAAACTGGAATAGATGCCATTGTCCATTTGCAGGAGCAGCAAGTAAACCATGCAGAGGTAGAACAAGGAATTCTTTCTCCTCAGTCTTTGCTTCTCAATGGCCATTCTTCTACTGGGAAGTCTGATATTGGGTTCTATTCTCGTTTGAATGGTATTAGTGTTCAAATTCCAACATTTGACAAAGTTGATAAATCTGTTGATAGAGGAGCAAACATCAGTATCAGCCAACAGTCCGTTGATATGACTTGGAATGTGAATGATGGTGTCATTCGTAGCCCAAACCCCACTGCTCCCAGGAGTATGTGGCAGCGGAATAGAAATACTTTTTCGTCATCGTTTGGATACCCCTCACACATGTGGTCTGATGGAAAGGGTGACTTTTTTCGCAATGGTTTTGGCAATGGACCTAAGAAACCACGTACCCAGGTCTCATACACGCTGCCTGTTGGGGGTTTTGATTTTAGCTCAAAGCAGAGAAGCCATCACCAGAAAGGGCTTCCTAACAAAAGAATCAGGAGGTCTAATGAGAAGAGGTTATCAGATGGTTCTAGAAGCTCTCAACGGAATCTAGAATCATTATCTTGTGAGGCAAATGTATTGATCACATTTGGGGACAGAGGATGGAGGGAGTGTGGAGTACAAATTGTATTAGAGCTTGGTGATCATAATGAATGGAAACTTGCTGTTAAAGTTTCTGGGGCTACAAAATATTCGTACAAGGCACATCAATTTCTGCAACCAGGGACAACAAATCGATTCACACATGCTATGATGTGGAAAGGGGGAAAAGATTGGATTTTGGAGTTTGTAGATAGAAACCAGTGGGCACTTTTTAAGGAGATGCATGAAGAGTGCCACAACCGGAACATTCGTGCTGCATTAGTAAAAAACATACCTATTCCTGGTGTTCGCCTCATAGAGGAAATTGATGATAATGGAACTGAAGTACCATTTGTTCACAATTCTCCCAAGTACTTCCGGCAGATTGAAACTGATGTTGATATGGCTTTGGATCCATCTCGTATCTTATACGACATGGATAGTGATGATGAACATTGGATTTCAAACATTCAAAATTCTACAGATGTTAACAAGGATACCTGGAAAGAGTTCTCTGAGGATATGTTTGAGAAGGTGATGGATATGTTTGAGAAGGCTGCATATGTTCAACAATGCGATGAATTCACATCTGATGAATTAGATGAGCTCATGGTTGGATTTGGTCCAACGGAATTAGTCAGAGTTATTCATGAATATTGGCAGCAAAAGAGGCAGAAAAAGGGAATGCCATTAGTCCGACACCTCCAGGTGCCTTTTGAAGCTGTCATTATTATTATTTTTAATGCTTTCTGGGTTTATTATGCTTATATATTTAATTTAAAATTCCAATTTTGCTGAGATGGCATATTACTAAGTATTTGCCTTGTGGAAATGTGTCGATGTTATATACTAATAGTTCAAATTTGTTTATAGCCTTCTCTGAGACCTTCTATCTAGGTTGCAAAAATACTTCCTAGATGACTTTCTTGAATAATTATGGTTTTTAAATTGTCTTTGATAAATCCAATACTTTCTCCCTAGTCTCCAATTGTGTTATAGTTTGATGTATTATAAATGTCAAATTTTGAAGAAGATAAATGGTGGGATGGATTTGAAACTACAGAATAGACTAAAGAATTTGGTTGTGATATTTATTTTCTTTGATAGGTAAATGCACAGAAATATTATATAGAGAAAACATCCAAAAGACAGCTCAAAGCATGTAGGGAGTACACAGTTGCGTGCCTACAAGGGAAGAGACAAATCAGATAAAGTAGATATAAATAGCCCACGAGCCCTCATCCAGAACCCAACCAAATCAAATGATGACATTGATTCATAGAGCATGCAGACAGCAATGCAAAACACTGTTAAAAATTGAAAATGAGAGGGAAAGTTTATTTGGAGAACTAGGATATCCTAAAGTTTATTAGGATTTCAAGTGCATAGACAGATTAGTAGGCATCATTGTCACCAAACTTGGAAGTCAATCAAGCACCCCACTTTCATTATTGTTCATCTATTTTTTCCCTGTTGACTAGATGGTTATCTGTGGTCTAAAGATAAATGGCCTCCCTGACACATTCACCACCGCTGTAATCATTAGTGCGTCAATCACAATGGATATCATCATAAACCCACACCATAGAAGCACTGCCCCACCTCAATCTTAACCCTGTGTCCCTACTAGATCAGCCTTTTATGCGTGGGCGGTGGCTTGAGGGAAGGTTCTAACCCTGGACAAGCTTCAAAGGAGGGGGTGACAGCTTCCCAACAGATGTTATTTGTATGGATGTGCAGAGTAGTTAGTATGCTACATTCTTGTGCATTGCTCTGTGGTGAGCTCGTCGTGGGAGATCATTTTCTCCCTACTAGGTGTTCATTGGGTCCTCCAAAGACAATGAAGGAGGCTTTAATCAGTTGGAGGGATTCTTTTATGGGTAAGAAGAGAAGGAAGATCTGGAAGTCTATTCCACTGTGTATTTTTTGGACAGTTTGGAAGGAAAGAGATCATATAGCTTTTAGAGATGAGACTTTAGTTGTACAGAAACTATAGGCATGCTTTCGTATTTAATTTGTGGAGCTGGAATAGGTTGTACTTAAGTGAGGAGATCTATTCTCTTTTAGGATTTTTAGAGTGGATGGCCTCAAGGTGAGGGGTGGTGAGGTTTTTTGTTCAGGCTGTTTTTTGTTTTTGGGCTGTCTGTCTATGTACTTCCCGTATACCTTGTAGCCTGTTTTTGGTATCTTTGTTTATCTATAAAAAAAAGGGTAACACTCTTTAGTTAGTTGTCATATGGTTGATGATAATATCAGTAAGTGTAATAGAATCTGGCTTTTTGCTGAGCAAATTAGTAAGTTGGTCATTAGATCTCAGCTATGGCAGGTGGATCTTGACATTGACAGTGGAAATTTTACTTAGGGGCCAGTGGATGATATTTGGAAATTTGATTGTTTTGCTATAATATCCTGCTTTAAACTTGCAGTTTCTGACAGGCAATGATGATTTTTTTTTTCGATCTGAATAATGATTTTATTTCTTGAAAATTGCCTAACAAAAGGGACACATACCCTGCATATGCATGAGTAATACAGAGAGTATCTAACATTAAAAAATAATACAAAAGGAATCTTAAACCAAAATTAAATTTCAAACATACAGTCTGATGCATGTTTAGACCGTGACATAAAAATTTGCAGAAGATTTTGCATTGTAACTGCTGAGTTCTCCACGCCCACAAAACATCTTTTGGGATCCCTCTCCTAGTGAACCTTATCAGATAGAGAGGGACATAATTTAGTGCTCTTTCAGTATCACTTCCATTCTTAAATATTCTGCTTAAGGTGCTGGAGTATGATGTAGAATTTTGTCCATCAAGTGCATGTATGAAAATTTTCAAAAGCGTGAAATTTCTGTAATTGATCATTTACTTCGGTCCTAATTCTTTACTAATGGGAAGTGCTGAACAATATTTTGTTCCTAATTAAATTGTGAAAATAATGTTGGTAATATTTATGTTAATGCATTGTTGTTCCACACATGGCTGCCCTTCTTTCTTTCTGGTTTATTGTTGTCTAATCTTTTACATTTTCATCTATTCTCCCTTTACTTATCAAAATTTCTTTTATGCAATCTAATTATTAAATTGTTCCTCGCCTGTCTCATACAAGCACATATTTGGCAGAGTTTACAAAATGGTGTAATGTAATTAAAAACCTGACATCATTGTATTAATGGCTTATTGCAGGATGTAGTATTATTTTTGTTTTGTTATCAGCCATACGGAAATAATGATTTCTATATGTTACTGTTTACCGAACTGCAACTTTATGCTATGATTGGTAATTTGGTGATGTGCTGCACTCTATGTTAATTGGTGATGCTGTTATACCTCTGATTCAAAAGGGTGCTTTAGAATTTTTATGATAGGCACTTTAGAATTGTTAAACCGGTGCAGTTCATTTTTGTTCTCTCTTCTATTTTAAACTGATTATACCCTAGTTCCTCAGCATCGTACTATACAACATAGACATAACTAGCGCTTTCTTTGGAATAGATTCTATGCTGTATACAATGTCATTTCTTTAATTTTCAACTTCATGTACTTTCACTCAGATAAGAGTTCTCTGTTTGGCTGTATTTAGTTTGCATTACTTTCTGAAGGTGGCAGTCCTCAGTGTGCTTAAACTGAAAAAGGAATTTGGGAACATAGATCTCCCAGTTTTTGTGTATAATCTGTTTTCTGGTTATTGAATTTCAGCAAATGAAAATAAAGCCTGCCCTATTTGCATTTTCTTAAAACCATTTTATATATATATATGATAAATTAAAACCATTTTATATTGGATACTTATGATTAATCTTATCGGTTTCCAAATTTCAAACATGGATCAAATTTGAATTTTCTTGTTTTGTCTACCTGACGTCTTCTAATTTTGATACGTTGTGGGAGAAAAAAGAAGTCACTTCTTTGGCTCTTGTATTATTTATTTGTTATGTTTCTTTCCCCGAAATTTATGTTTTCTTGTTTGCTACATTGCTTTTGTTTTTATTTAATTTAAACCAGATTAATATTGTCTAGCACTTACCTAAATTTCTTGTACTGGATTCAGCCTCCACTATGGGAAAGGTATCAGCAACAACTGAAAGAATGGGAGCAAGCAATGATAAAAAACAACAGCATTCTATCCCATGGATGCCAGGAGAAAGTTTCGGCTTTTGAAAAACCAGCTATGGTAGCTTTCTGTCTGAAGCCAAGGGGTTTGGAAGTACTCAACAAGGGGTCAAAACAAAGGTCGCACAAGAAATTTCCAGTTGCAGCACAAAGCAATGCTAATTTGGGAGATCATGATGGTTTTCATGCATATGGTAACTCTGTCATTCCTTTCACATGTTCCACTGGCTTATTGTCACAATACATTGTCTTATTCTAATTTATGTTTTTCTTATTTGGGTTTGTTCTGTTGTACCAGGAAGAAGATTAAATGGGTATGCTGTTGGAGAGGAGAAAACTATGTTTTCGGGCCATTACCATGAATCTATTGACCCTTCCCAGTCGTTTCAGTCATCAGCAAGGGTATTTTCACCACGAGATGCAGGTAGCACGGGCTATTTCTCGTTAAGCAGTGATGGATCTGAGTGGAGTCATCACCCAAAACTTCACAGGAACAAGTCAAAGAAGATGGGGGCATTTCTACCTGCTAGTGATATGCATGCGAGGCCTTCATACAGTCATAGAACTATAAGTAAGAGGAACGGAGTTCATGGATGGAACATGGGTTTATCCGATTGGCCAAGCCAGAAGCATTACCAATTTGAAACATCCCAGAGGCGCGATAATAATGAGCTGTTGGATGGATCAGATCTTGATGAGTTCAGGTTACGTGATGCATCTGGTGCAGCTCAGCATGCACTTAACATGGCTAAACTGAAGAGAGAAAAAGCCCAGAGATTACTTTACAGGGCAGATCTAGCGATACACAAGGCTGTGGCCGCCCTCATGACTGCTGAGGCAGTCAAAGCAGTTGAGGAATCAAATGGCGATGGTTAGGACCATTGAATGGAACGGGATTATGAGAAGAAGATAGGAAATGAAATGAAGTTGGCCAGCTCCTTAAGCCTGTGCACTATGCCATTCCGCACAAAGAAAGATTTGAAATAAAAAACGATATGGTTTTTCCTTTGCCAATGGTGGTGGTGGTGGTGGGTGGGCACAATGAATTTAGATTCTGAAGGAACACTTCCAACTGTGATGGCTGAGTGTTAAAAAAGGTTGGAGAAGAAAAACACTACTGTGGTTGGTCTGCCCCATTAGTTTTCCATTGTCAAGGTTAGTATGGTGCACAGCCTTCCCGGATCTTCTACCACTAGGTTTTTTTTTCCCAGCAGCAGGTTTTCCCAGTTCAATTGCAACTGTTGTACTACTGCTCCTGCAGGTAAGGGGGTGTATGAAATTTTGGTTGCCGACCTTTGTACAGAATTTTTTTCACCCATCGTCGTCTCTTGTTCCTTCTCTATCTTTTGACCTCAGTTTTAAGGTGTTTGATATTAAAGGTGCAATTGGCCCCAAATAATACGCTACACCCCTGGGAATCCCATTCACAAATTCTTCTCTGATTGAACTTTGGTGCAATTACTACTGGATATGTACTGATCTCTCCTTTCCAATACAAAAGAGAAAAAAAAAAAAAAAAAGGAAAAAAAAAGAAGCAGAAGAAGAAGAAAAGGCTAAGTAATTATCTTATAATATTACAGAGTTTCATCAGTTTTTTTTAAGTTTTTGTTGCTTATTTTTTATGATTGGATACTTCTTTTACCTATTAAATGGAACCATTTTTACGGTTTCCACATTCTCCCCCCCCTTTCTATGGAGTGGATGATGCTTGTCTACAGCTGAAGCAGACTTGAATCAAGTTTATGTTAAGCCTTTGTGTGGGTGTTTGATATGGGAGTGGTTTTGTGCTGGCTGGCGATGACAGAATAGGCAGGCATGCTGTAGAAGAAGAAAAAGCATGGCTGATTTTTTAACGAATTAGGTGTTTCGCATTTAGAGAGGAAGGAGCAAGAAAGGTCTATGGTCTATGAAACAGGTTGATTTTGTTACTGTTAAACGACTAATATTCTTTCCTAAAAGTTAAGTCAGATGCGATTCAGCTAATACTCGAATATGCTTTATACTTTTAACACTCATTTCTCGCCGTGGTTTCATATCTGGCATGAAACTGACAACCACTGTGCTTCTTCCAATGACTTTCAAATCAAACAAATGGCGATTTAAATCAGAGAGAACTTTTAACCTGTGATATTTTTGTTAAACGAATTAACTTTTCTGTAAGATTTGATTTAATACTATATCAGACCTTTAAAAATTTAAAAATTTCAATGTGTCAGGCCCATTTCTTTGCTATTATTTTCCAGAAAATGGTCTACATCCCAAGTAACAGACAGATTTAGCCGCCCAAAAGTTGAAAACAAAACAGAGAGAACTCGAAATGCAATGCTCTTATGAACCGCGAACTCTTCAAGAAAGAAAAATCAGAAGAGCTCCACGTGCTTAAGACTTTATAACTCCACAAACATGTTTGATCAAGATTCCAGAAAGCCTGTACATACAGAAGCAAAAATACCGCATAGAAAAAGAATAAAACCATTTTCTGATCTTGTGAAGTCATAGTTCAATGCCATAGTTCGCCGCAGAAACCGTTTCGGGTCCTCTTGGTTTTTACTATGTCTGAGAATGAATCAATCAACTGGCCAGCCAAGCTGCTGGGGTCTTCAATTAGGGTTCGGATGAATGCATGCACTACCCTCCTCTCCTGCTCGGTTGATCTCAAGCTAAACCAAGTTAAAAACTTCATCCTGAATTCCTGTTCGATGTGCCCTTCACACTCTAGCCATCGAATGATCTTCACACAATACTCATAGCTCCTGTCTAAATGGCCTGATCCAGTGCAGACTTGCAATGGGGAGCCATTAATAAGAGTGCTAACACAATCATAGGCCTCACTCTTTGAGTTCAAAGTCTGTTTCCTGCATAACTCTGTTCTGGATTCAACAGCAGGAACTTCTCCGATTGCCCTCATTTTGCATGTTTGTGAGTCATGGCTACCGCTCGATCTTGATTGATCGTTCTTTTCCAAGCCATGTGACACTGCATCATCCTCAGCCTCGACCGCTTGCTCCAGAGTGCACTCATTGTCTTCATCTCTAGAGGACTCTAGCAGTGGTGTTAGTTCTGCATTCAAATCAGGCACAGAAACTACATTTAAGTCGAGCTCCAGTGAGTTTGGCATCGGTTTTTCCTCTTCTAGGGTTTCATATCTCATTGCACTGCTCCCACCACTGCATTCTTCTTCAGCACTGCAGATTCCCTCCAGAGAGCATTGCTCATCTTTTGAAGCGAGGTAGAAAGCCTTTCCCAGGGCCTTAAAACTGGAAGTCCTAGGAACTGTTTCATTCCTCGTATCTAGTCTTACATTCCCAGGACTAGTTTCGTTTTGTGGAACAGTGACTTCAGATTCAGAATTCTTGTGGTTTATCTCCATACTCCTGGTGAAACACTTCCCCTCAAGATGACCCAAGCTGCCAGAATCAGTATAGGGAATTATCTGGAAAAGATACTCAGTGCCAGGTTGCAAATTTGATATTAGGAACCTTTTATGAATCCTTGGGAAGATGCGCACAGGCTCCCTGGAGGATGGTTCCTCCCTGCTTGGGCAATACCAGAGCATGTACCCCTTAACCGCATTAGACAGTGAAGCATCTGGTTCATCCAAGACAAGTACAAGAGAAGAAGATGTTACTTCTTCAAATAGGAAAATGCATGGCGGACCAACCGAGTTTTCTGCACAGCAGTGGAAACAGATCAATTTAGGATCACTTACTTCAGCAGAAAGGAAAATATACTTCTGATGTTGTGTTGTGAATCTGTGATGTGTTGCACTAGAGCTCTGCATTAGGATTAAATTCGTAAGAAGGTTTGGTTGGGAATTTTTAAAATAGGAAGAATGTTTGGTGGGTATCTTTAGACTATTACCATCTTATTCTCTTTATCTTTAATTTACCCAATTTGGATTAAAATTACAACAATTTAATCCCTTCTTTACATTGGTGCTGCCACACCTGCACCTTCAGCAGTTTTGAGACCCAACCCTTCAATTGGACTCACACGGTTCCCACCTTACGTCATAGGCATTCAGCAGTTTTCCCCCCCTTTCCATCAAGGCTTATCTCTAATCAAGAGGTTTTTCTCCTTCCACCGAGGCTCTCTCTTTTTCCTTTTCTTCATTTAGAAGACAAATAAACAAGTCATCTTATCTTCAATATCAATAGTCTCCTTAAACCTGGTTGTCAATGTTAATAAAGTTCAGATTTTTCTGTGTTTTTTACAGTTCATGTAAGCACAGCATTTCTAAACTAGAAATCATGAGTTTAAAAAATTTGCACAGTTGCTCTGCGCTAATTCTTTTAAAGTTTGGAGACACCCTTAAATCTTAAACCGGATAATGATATGCAAATGATTATGGTCATGAAAATCAATATAGAAAAGATGAGAGGGCAGCTACAAAATCTAACCTCTGTGATTTGAGTTGGCAATAGATATGGAGTTGAGCCTTGCATCTACTTTCTCAAGAGCAAGAGAGCAGAGATTCTGCACATCTGCAGCAACTAAGAGTCTGCTGACGATGCCACGTGCCATTTTAGCAGAATCCCCACTAATTGGACCCACCTCTGTTTCAAGCTTGGCCTTGGCATCACTTACAACTTTATGTAGCTCTTTAAACCTGGATGTCCCATCCAATAGCCTGTAACACATTGATATCCTATAGCAGAGAACATCAACCCGCCTAGCTTCCTTTGCTATGATTAACTGCTTCTTCCAACATCTGCAGGTGAATTTCAAGGCCCTAGCAACTAATTCAGTCTAGAAGATGCTATCAAGAAAATCATAATACTAACGGAAAGTACTAAAATGGCAAGAAGAGAAAAAACACGTTTGCCACTAAGTGAAGGACAAGGACCTTAGAGAATCCACTCTCCCATCCTGGGAAAGGGTTAATTTTATAAGGAAAATTATAGAATGCCATACTCCAAATAACTCTTTGTTGCACCTATTTGTTAGTTACCCTTATGTTGCACTTATTTCATTTACTATTTTTGCAATTCATCTCAAGCCAAGAGTTTCTACATTCAAACTTATCAACCACATATTTTAAGCAAATGAAATTGAGTTTCACAATGTGCTAAGTGGTTATTGGATTTTGACTTATGTGAAAGTATTACTAACCCAAGAATGTCTGAGACTTTTCCACAAGAAGCACAGCAGTAGCTGCCATCTAGCTGCATCATATGCCCCAGATCAACCACCCCAACTTTCTGCCTTAGAATTGCACATTCAATGTGGCAAGACAACCCACATGTGTCACCCTTATCAAACTCAGATGCGCAGACTAGCCATAGGCTAGGGTCCTTGTTGTCATCAAATGAATGGCAGATACAGCAAGAGCATCTCTTGCAGAATGTGTCATCTAAAGATAGCACAGCTCGACAAGCAGAGTTTTTACATATGGTGTTTGAAAACTCATCCTCTTGAGCAAGCCCAACAGCTGATGGAAGGCGGACTGGGTTTCCCCCCTTTCGTAGTTGCTTCCTATATGGCTGAGCACTCGTTGTCTGACTGGGATGTCTCCTTTGCTCCTCGTTCCTGTTGCTCATCTTGATAAATGGTTCACTTATTCTTCATTCTTATGAAGCAGAAGGTTTATTTTCCTGATCAAAGCATGATTAAAGTTATCTCTTCTTTCAAACAGACACTCTTGCAGAAGTTCCTGATCTTCGGAAAGCATTTGTCTAAATGTTCATTCTTCTATTGGGTGCAAAAGAAAGACTTAATACCAAGCTGGAAGGAAATGAAATAGTATCAAAACATAACAAAATAAAATATAAGATCTAAGCAACATTGTCATGCAACCCCAGTTGAGCCACCAACTCAATCCAGAGACCTAGTCACATGTTTCAATCTGGTAAATGTATGCAATTCAACAGAAGTACCATGTTGTATCCAAGAATGGTTCAACCAAAGTCTGATAAAAAAAAAAGAATGGTTCAGCCAAAGCATTATACTTAATTGTATGGAAAAATTGCAATGATGTTTAACTTTTTTAATCATGTAGCCATATTTTTTACTTAAGTTTATATCCACCAAAAGAGTTTATTCTTGTTTTTAAGAACACTGGTTGGCAACTTCACAGAGAAATGACAAAATGGTAGAGTACTTCTGTTAAAGAAATAGGTGGATATTCTTAATAAAGCTTTGTTGGGTAAATGAAGTTGGTGCTATATGGAGGAGAGAGAGGGGCTTTGTGGCATAGAGCGATCAAAAGAAACTATGGGAAAGAGTAGGGTGGGTGGTAGACCTGTGCAGTTGGAGATATATATGGAGTTAGTGTGTGGAAAGCCATTAAAAATTTTTTTTTTATAACCGTGGATGTCCGGGCCAACTTGCGAGCACCTCGACCACGGGACCCTGAAGTTAACAACCTGGAAAAAACTCCGATAACCTTGAGGGGACTCGAATTAGTGACCATTGGGTAACTCCACCCCAATGCCTTACACCAATTGAGCTACACTTAGGGTTAGAAAGCCATTAGAAAGTATTGGGAGAGTGAGCAATAGGGTGGCTTTTGTAGTAGGTAATGGAAGGAGAGTAAGTGTTTGGAGGGATAGATGGTGTGAGGATGAACCTTTGAGGGATGCTTTTCCCTCTTCATTCGCTATTGCAACCTCTAAGGAGGCATGGATGGAGAAGGTTTGGGATGGCTCTATTGATGAGGGATGTTGGGCATCTAGATTTATTAGACCTTTTGACGATTAGGAGTTGAAGGAGGCGGAGAGCTTCCTTTTGAGATTGCACCATGTGGCATCTTTTTTTCTCCTTATTTGGAGTGGATTAGGTTCTTCCTTCTACAATGAGAGGGTGCTACTTAGTTGGCAGAGGCCCTATGTGGGGAGGAAAATAAAGAAGGTCCAACGTGCCGCTACTCTGTATCTTTTCTAGATGATGTCGCAAGAAAGGAATAGAAGAGCCTTCGAGAACAAGGAAAATTCTGCTCATAGCATTTAATTTAATTTTTTGTATAATCTTTGGGCTTGGTCCTATGTTTTTATGTTTCATGATCCCTCCACTATTGTAGATTTTGTGGATTTGTTAGGATTAGGTTGGTTTGTGCTTGGGGGTCGGCTTATTTTCTGATGTGATATTTTTTGGTCATTGTATACTTCATATATTCTAGGAAACACTGTTTGTTTGGCCTTTATTTATTTATCAATACATGATTTCTTACTTATAAAAAAAAAAAACACTAGTTTTGGCACTATCATGAAATCTATTTATACTTGAGTCAGCAAAACCTTGTCCTAACTAGTACAACTAGGCTACGCAAGTCCCACTTGACCAATTTGATTCTATTCAGAGAGATATTATGTCAGCACCATTGAATAAAATAAATCCAGGGTTGCTGATCATTTTCTAATTTTAGCACAAAAAGACAATAACTTATGCATTCACCGGCATCATTCAGATCGACAGTATGTACACGATATCAAGGCAAACATATGGACATACTTTTTTATCAAAGAACAAAAGACGCTTTGTAACTTTATGATACACATAGAACCACTAGAAACTGATTGAGAATATATTCTAACCACACCCTACTCCTGCAAAATCAATTACAATTTCCTCTTCCACATAGAGAAAAACATACCACAATTTCCTTTTCCACCGGATAATACTCAAATTCCTTGCTTAGAAACATCTTTAAGGATAAAATCAAACCAAATCAAGCAGATGATTTCAAACTACCAGACTTCTACATGGGCAACAATCAACTGATCAAAATACAAATTAAATTCACAAAATGTCACATCATAAATCTTTACTCGTTCGTTCCAATTCAATTTAAAAAGAACAAATAAATAAATAATATGAAAATATAAACAAGAATACAGACGTAAACTTCAAAATGAACTGGAGATGAGGGAAACTAAAGAAAATAAATAAGGAAACAGAACATGGGGAACAAAAAAAATAAAAATAAAAAATAAAAAATTGTAGAGTAATACTAATGGAGAGATTAGTGGGAAAATTACCAGGAAATATGGGTATGAAAAATGAGAGTTAGGGTTTTGATCGACCAAACCCTAGAGAAGGCACTGTCCTTTGGCGCGGTACTGTCCTTATGTTCTTCCAGTGGAAGCCGAGGGGTTAGAGTGACATCGAGTTCACATTTTTTTGGTACAACGAATTCTAGATTCAAACACGTTAGTACGAAAAATAAAATAAGCTAAATTAAGGAAAATACAAAGGAATTAAAATATTAAAAAATGGAAATAAAAGAATAACTAAATTAATTAAAATATAAAATATAAATTTATATTTTATATGTAAAATATAAAATAGTAAATTTAATTAAAATTATTTATAAGTCTAGATATTTCAAAATATTTAGTTTGAAGTGATGTATAAAATAATTTATTGATTAAACTCTAATTTTATATTTGTTTACTTTTTAAAATTTATTTCCCATATATTTTTGGAATCAACTTTAATCTAAATAATTTTTGAAATATATAAATTATAATTAATGTAATTAACATTTTTTTTCTTCCAATATTTTATTGTAGTTAGATTAAATATAAGAAAATTATTTTCTTCCCCGAATACTTTTTAGGAATAAAGCATTTGAGGTTGTAATGCTTCCTAAAGTCTAACTCAGTTCAACTAAAAAAAATCTGACTATGTAATTAAGGGTTGGATGAGACAGAGTAAATGAATCATGTTTGAGTTTTCATGAGAATAGATTAATTGCTAAGTAAATGGATGTTAAAAAAAAAAAAAATTATGTCCGCATAATTGTGCTACATATCTACATATGTCTTTAGTTTTTAGTTACATTTGAACCTTTATATTTTTTCATCATGTTTAGTTTATGTGGTATAAGGTTCATCGTTTCAAATTCAAATAGACATAGAATAGGGAGGGAAAATATATCGGGTTCGTGTTACGGTGGGGATAATTTATTACATTATAACTAAAATGTATAGCTGTAAAAAAAAGTTATTTAATTAACTTAAAATTAATATAAAATGCATACTAAAATTATATATGTGCAAACAATTGTACCCAATTAGGAAAACATAAAGTTTTTTTATATACTTCATATCCTAATAATAAAAAATTATTTTAATAGAAAGTGGAAAATTTGGGGTATTTGAATTATAAATTAATGTGAATAATTTTTTAAATATAAACTCAGGGCGTGTAATTAAATTGTTATTTTTATTATTTTTAGAAAAAGGTCGAAACGGCAGGCATAACTGTTAACTTTACAGTTGTTTGAGCTCAACGGTCATCTTTCCAAAATACCGGTACCCTCACCACTGAAGCAGGCGGATTTCTCTCTCCTTTGACCTCTCTATCTCTCCTTTGACTCCTCTCTCCCTACCATCGATTTTCTTTTCCGGATGTCGGTATCCAAACATCCGCAAATTTCACATATGCAATTCCCTCCGTTTCTAGGGTTCGTCACAAGTTCCAATGCAGATTTAATTTTGTTTATTCCATTCAGGTACTTTATTTAAACCTTCAATCCCTTCTTTCTCATTTGAATGTAGATTTCTGTTTGGTTGCTGGGAAGATAAAAGAAATGAAATGCAACTTTGGAATTTTTACGATTTATTTGTTTTGGTGTAGACACACTGCCGAAACGGCCTAATTGTTTTTTCTTAATCATTTTCGGAGTTAAGGAAACGGAGAAAGAAGGAGAAATGAAAATTAAAGGTCTTCTGGTTTCCTAAGAAAATATAAGATTTTTTTTAATATTAATTTATCTATTTATAAAATGCTTATGTCGTTTTTTGGTTTAATAAATTTTGGAGCTTTTGTTGTATTGATTACCAAAACAGGACCTCAATTAATAAAAGTCGACGTATTTCTCTAAATAGCTGATCGTCATTTGTTTGGTTTCATAGAAAACTAAGGAAAGAATACTCTTGTTTGGTTACAGTTTTAAAAACTGTTTTTTGTTATGAAAAAACCAATTAGGAAAACTTTTTTTTTTTGTTTTGAACATCACGGATAACATATAAAACACAAAATTCAGAGAACAAAGAACACCAAAATAGTGTTATCTGTGTTTTCAAAACTGTTCTTAAGAATAGTTTTCAAAAATAGAAACCAAACAGCCCGAGATTTGGAATTTTAAGCTTTCATTTGTTTTGGATTGAAAACAAATCGCAAGCCCTTAGCAAAAGGGATATTAGGCTGATGTATAATAGTTTGATCATCTGCATGGCTGCTGAAAAAAAAATGGAGAGCAAAAAAAAAAAAAAGAAAAAAGAGAAAAGAAAGGAAAAGAAAAAGTGTTGCCATTTAATGTTTTTTAAATGAAAGAATAATTTGTTTAGAACAGTGTTGTCAGAAATTTTTTGTTTTGTGGATAATATTTGTACCAGGAATTTGTCCAAATGGGGAAAAAGGTGAATGAGGAAGAGAAACTTGAGAGGACAATTCGAGGGCTTTTGAAGCTTGCAGAGAACCGAAGATGTATCAATTGCAGTAGTTTGGTATGATTTAAACTCAAACACCTCTCTATCAATCAAAATGTTTGGTCTCTCATTCTGGATATTTTTTTTTGTTTAAAATTGGAGGGTTACTATAGGGCATGTTTGTTTACTGCATTGTTTTATGCCATAAACAAGAGCACACTCAATTTAAATAACATACAAGAAACTGAGCAATTTGTTCTTTGAAGATGTCAGTTGGTTTGCTGTATTGAACAAGGACTAAGATGTTCTAAGTGCCGAAAGAACTATAAAAATATCTCGTCTATCAATGAGAAAAAATTCAGGGTTGTTCTCTGCCTTTTACCTTTATCAAGTATGATTTCAAGACTAACATGTCTTCTTCAATCAGGGGCCGCAATATGTTTGCACAACTTTCATGACGTTTGTTTGCACAAACTGCAGTGGAATTCAGTAAGTATTAGTATAAATTGCTAAATCACTGTCTTTACCTGAATGTTACTTTGTTTTTGTTGCTAAGATATTGTACGCTTCTTGTTCATGTTATCATTATGCATGATGAGGTTCTGTGTGGCATTTGTGTGGAGTTTTTATAGCTAGTACCAAGTTGTTTCGATATTAAGTTATTCAACTCTTGTTGAGAGGCACCTACCTATTATGACTGATTAAGGATTTTAAATCAATTTCAGTCGAGAGTTCACACATCGAATAAAGTCTGTATCAATGGCTAAATTTACTGCAGAAGAAGTCACTGCTCTTCAAGCAGGGGGAAATGAGGTTTTCATGCAGACTTCAACATCATGATCTGTATTTTTTTTTTTAATTTCATTCTTCTAATTACCTTAATTCACAAGCGTTGTGTTTGATTCTGATAGCGAGCAAGGGAAATTTATCTCAAAGATTGGGATCCACATAGACAATCCCTTCCTGACAGCAGGTTATTATTATTTTATGTGATTTCAGAATACTCACTATAAATTTGCACTGATTCCTGTGTGCTTCCAGTAATCTCCAGAAACTCCGAGAATTTATTAAGCATGTCTATGTGCATAGAAAATACACTGGTGAGAGGAATGTTGACAAGCTCCCAATGGTGAAAGTGGTATAATTCTACCCAGTAGTATGCACTTACAAAACACAACACAGAGGTTCACCATTTTCTATTCCATGGACTAAATGGCCCACATAAAGTATCAGAAAAAGCCAATTCAATACATCTGGATCTCATTAATCTCCTATTGATGCTATCCACGACAAGTTATGTCAAACTTCTCCCTGCTAATGCTATATTCTTTTGTTAACGACATCTCTTTTTTTTTTTGGGGGGGGGTTGTTGCCATACAGGGTAACAGTGGATCTAGGAACTCAAATCTTGAGGTTGGACGTGAATGGCATAACAGTGAAAGGTCTAGTCCTGGTGGAAGAAGTAGTGACAGAAATATCAGATGTTACTATGATGAAAGAAGAAGTCCTCGGTTTTCTCATGAACATTCAAGATCTGGTGGTTCCAGGAGAAACCCTGTCCGCTTTGAGGTAGTTGATGACAGAGTACGGGATAATGGAGTTGGAGGTGGCAGGCGAACTGAAAGCAGCAAATTTTCTAGTGGAGAATCCAGGCAAGTCAGTAGATTGCCTGACTCTCAAAGGAAGGTGGATGCGTCCAGTTATCCAGGGGTACGCCCGCTAAGCAATCTTCTGGGGGGAAATGTTTCTCCTATACATGTGGCCGAACTTCCTAATGCAAATGACAGGAAGGGTGCCGATGCCTCAGCCCATGTGAAGGTGAGTTATGTGCTGAACGATGCTGGGAATTTGTTTTATGTGTGAGCAAATGCACTAAGAAGTGTATTTGTTTTCTTTTCTTCTAATTTCAGTTGTATTTTCTCAATGCTGTTCTTTCTTCAGAGGACTGTCATTTTCGACATCTTTTCTTCAGTTACCTTGAGAAATACAATTATTGTTCTAATCTGCTTGAGACAAATCAGATAATTGGGTCCTTTTCTAAGCTTGGTAAGAGTTTATGAACGTTTTGGTGGAATTTTTAATAAATGACCTTTCAACTTAAAAAGGAGATTAATGTGGAAGCAACAATAGTATTCTTCCTTTGCCAACAAGCTATTTTTTTACTTGTTCAAACAGTTGCTTCATATTTCATAAAAGTTATCATAATACCAAGATTACCTCTTTGAAATTATGGTTTTGACTTAATGTTCAACTTTCTATTCAAATCCACAAACAAGATGCCTAGTCCCATTAGGTCTAACTTGCTTATGTTTTTAGCCTGTCGTGTTTGTTTGTTCATGCCCTTGATGTGCATGTTGATAAGCCAGTTGCTTTTCCAAATTGACTGACTTCATAATGAGGAACAAACCATCACCTCTGAGAAAAGAAAAATAAAAACCCTTAGGAAACTACATGAAACCTTCAAGTTGGATACAGTCAGGAGGTTGAGGAGCAGTAGAATACTAAAACAAAGCTAGCAAATCAATTATTCACATATGCACTTAGTTGTCAAGTTGCCCTTAGCTCTCAACAACAACCTATGTTGCATTTGAGAAGGCCAAAGGTTTGTATTCCAATACTGAAGGTTATTGAGACTTGGAAGTATGTGAAGAAGGTTGAAATGGAAACCATATTCCACACTTTAATTCATAGGATGCATGTCCTTTGATACCAAAAGTCATTTTTTTTTTATTGGCAAATACTTAATGAATTTATGGTGCTTACTTGGGAGGGTAATTAGGACGTGGCAAAATCTGCAATCTCTCTCTCCTCCTTATCACAGGCACTAGCACACCAAAATGATAGCACGCATTTGGAAATCCTGCATGATCCCATGCAAGAATTCTGATTACTTACTACTCTTTTAAGGCTTATTGAATCTTATTAATGTAGTGTGTGGGTATGGAAATCTAAGTTTCTAGAATGTTGCATTAGGTTATTCTTTGACTTGTTATCATTGCAGAAGGTTTCATCTTAAATGTTAGCTTATTCTTTGAAATGTTATCATTCCAGAAGATTTCATTTTCCAGTAGCATAGGATCTATGGAGGGGCACCCTGCAGAACCGAGAATGACAAACTCAGGAAGCTTGATTGATTTGAGTACCAACCCTGATCCTCCTGATGCTGCAGCTGTCTCACAAACACAGCCAGCACCTTCATCCACCAATATTGAAAACTTGGCCTCTGGTGGGGTATCATCAGAAAATAAAGCTTCTCATTCTCCAAGTATAAATATTTTTGATTCTTTGCTGTCAGAATTATCAGTGCCAGAAGTTGTTCCCATTTGTAACATCTCCGAAGGACTGAGCGGTGGTAACATGGTAATGACGCAAACTGTTGGTGTTTCATCAACTTTACCTCCACCGAACATGCTGGAATTACCTAATAATAATGGTGCTCCTACATCCACATCTATGATCAACACATCACTGGTAATCCCTAGTGAAGGTGCTCCAGCAGCTTCACAAGTGGAGAAGTTGCCAGTGTTTTCTGGTGAAAGTGGTGATTCCATTGATGAAGTTCCTCAACCTTCTGCATCCCCTTCTGTGGCTACTAGCTCAATCAGTCAACAAACTTCTCAATTGGATGGAATTCTACAGAGTCAGGTACCATACAGAATATGGCCATTTTCATATCAAGCTCAGAACTGCAGCTTCCCCATTAATCCTCTGATTGTTGCTGGTACCAAACCATTAGAATTTCACTGATAATGGGATTTTGACATAATTTGTAGTTAAATTTGATTGATTGATTTATTTATTTTTAAACGTTTCACTTGTAGGAAGCCTGAAAATAATATTGAATATAACAAGTGCTTGAAATGTACAAGCCTGCTATCTCTTGCTTTGTTTTCTTTAGATACATTGGTGGACTAAATCTGTTTCCTCCTGTGCATATGTATAGCCACGGACTTCATCATTTGTGTCAAACATGCAAGGACCTTTTAGCACTTCTGAAAAATCCTTTCAGTCTGTCTCGAAACTGGGACAAGGTATAAGTGCTCCAGTTGGATCACAACCACCTCTAGTGGAAGCAAAGCCCAGTGGAAGAATGGAACTTCCAGCGGTAATATCATTTCTGCATATATTTTCAGCTTCTTCTTCTTCTTCTCCATTTTTTTCTTAAATGAGATATTGAACTTTATGCAGGACCTTTTCACTGCAACCTATTCACCAAATCCATCACCATTCCAAGGTTGGCAAGCTGGTTCACCTTATAACATGGGATTTGGGATGCAATCTCATCCTGCTGCAACGGTATCTCTACTCTGAGATAATGAAGTCAAATTAATTCTGTGCTAATTCTTTGGCCCGAGTACCGCTCATGGATTATTAATTTGTAGAAATGAATTTATTTTCATACAGATTACACCAGCCTTTCCCAGTTCTGTAAAATCAATAAACCCATTCGATTTCAATGATGAAACAACTGAAGTTCAAGCCCCAGCGGTATGCACATTCAGACTGCTTTTTCTTACTTAAATCAGTGGTTCCTTTTCCTCCTTACCTGAATGTATCTTAAATTTGTGAGCAATAGAGGTTACATGTCTGTGCCTACCCTTTTATAATTAGATCTCTGCAATAGGAGCAATGGCAAAATTTTACTTAGGTTTTGGTGAAGAAAAGAATGGGAATTATATATTGGTGAAGTGTGCACTTGTTGTCACCAGCCTGTAGTGAGATATTTTCATGCGTTGATTATCACAAACATATAATGCTCATTTGTGTTCAAGACCCAATAGTATGGAAAATTTTAATGTTCTCTAAAATAATTCTGGTTGAATTTATTCCTGGCTGTTTTCCCCCAGTGTCATGCTGAGAAGTATACAGAAGTGATTGATACCTGCAGAATACGCTCTTCATGTGAAGCCTCTCTTATTCATGCTTTTATTACCATGTGATTGCAGTATGTGAGAACGTTATTGAATCTTTAAACATGAGGAGAGATGAAGAAACAATAAAGTGAAACAGGAAGATCAGTTTAATAGAGTATGAGACATGAGGCATGGGTATTTGGTATGGTAGTGCCATGATTTGTACTTCATTATAAAACTCATATCTGAAGAGCAAGCAAGATGTTGCAAATCTCATCTGATTTGTTTTTGTAGTTTTAGAAATTTAAGGTGGTGATATCTTGAGCCAAAAACTTGAGCATTGTTCATGTGCTAATTCAGATGGAGCCTATAGAATACAAGCTTCTATTCTCAGCATACGTAGTCTGGGAATATTGATATGTTATTCCTGCTTGCATATATAAATTAAACATGACTACACAAACTTAAATGAAGTATTTATGTCTAAATTAATCAGGCAGTTGGGATGGAGACATGTTGAGTTGAGTTTCTTCTCATTCAATCATTCATTTACATGTTGAGTTGAGTTAAATGTTCCTAAACTTGTATTTTATTATCATTCTTGTGAGGATATATTCCTTGTAAATTAGAAAAAGCATCAAAGTTTTGTTTCATTGATGTAGTTCCTTTCCATGGAATCCATGCAAAGAGCATTACCAAGAGTGTCAGCTCCTGTGGAAATATTACGTGCTTCCAGTCTTGGTGCTCTTCCGCAGATGATGCAGCCCCATTCACCTTCTTATGCATCTCCAATTCCACCACAATCACCTTATGCATTGGCCATGTCTACAAGTAAAATCAAATTGTTGTTTCTTTCTCTTATTTGAATTTCCATTCATTCATTAGTCATCTACTTGTGCCTTATGTCTGATTCAATAATCTCAGGTCCATATGCAAGACCACGAGTACCCAATACAATGTTGGCTCCCAGGTAGCTTCTTATTTTTGACAGTTCTTTTTAACATTTCCTTTAAAGATAGACAGGAATCTTTGAGTATGGCTGATAGACATCTTGAACCTGTTTCAACAATTTAGTGTATTCTTCTAATGCTAATAGTTTAGGTTCTTCCTTTTTCATTTAGGGAAAACACTGTTTCTTTAATGACGCATTGAAAATTTGTAGTTACACTTTATTGTTTGAAACAAAAATATCCAATGGAAGGGTAGTATTAAATTTTCAGCACATTGATAAAGCAAGGATGAGCAGAGAACAGGTGCTCAGGGCATTGAAAGTAGAGGTACCCTAAATTGAAAGGCCACTAACAATGTGCTTTGAAATGCTCTGATAAGCTTTTGATGAAACAAAGCTACATAGTGTATAAGCTTTTATTAATCAAGGCCAAATGAATATTAAAAAATTGAAGGTAACTTTTTGAGGAATAGACTGTTCCATGTCCTTCTCTCTCTCTCTCTCTCACACACACACACACTAAAAATGACGGGCTGTTTCCATTTCCCTCTCTCTCTCTCTCACACACACACACTAAAAATGACTTGATGCATTTTACCATAAAGAGGTGGCTTCAAGTCTTCTTAATTCTCATTGCAGACAAGGAATTGGTAGCATCAACAGTGGTTCTACTGTTTTCGGTTTTGCTAATACAAATCAGCTGCCAGCAGGCAGACACTCAGAACCTGCTACACCAGATCCTTTTTCTTCATTGGGGGTAAATCCATTCAGGTAGATTCAAGAATGTAAGGGTTTTCTTTAACCCATTTTGGCTTCATAATCTTCCTGTCTGACTTCCAAAGATATCGGGAGGAAGCTTTCTGGGTGTATATTAAACGTAATAAGCTGTCTCAATAAGCTGCATTGTCATCTGTACCATGGAAAGACAATTTGGATGTACAGGCAGAATGGAGCATCTACATATCCTTCATCTATCGAGGTGTTTCTTTTCGAGATCATGCAATTGTTTGTAAAATCTAGTACACTGGTTACCATCACTTTTCCCTTTCTTGTTGGTTTACAATTTTTAGTGTTTGGAACCAAACTGTTGTCTTACTCCTTTTCAAGAATGATTTGTAATTGTGCATTTGGCTACTGTTACCATATTTATTTCCTCAACTGTGGCTAGAGTGTTTTGTTCCATAATAATTTGAAATGCTTTATTTTTTGATTAATAAACATAACAAGCAAAATAATTGAATTATTTTGCCCTTCTGTTCGGTGATTAATATACTTTTGTCTTCTTTCTTGCATAGATTGACCGTGAAAGAAAATTTGGTTGGAGATGAAATGCTTCACAGCTGATGATTGTTTTTGGATGCAATTAAAAGTTCAGCATGATCCTTTTCAATGTTTTATCAGCATGGCGCAAGTTATAACAAATCATATCTCATTTGCTTTGTCCAGTGAAATTAGACTTTAGTCTCCAAATAATGATGGTGGTAGGGGAAGGCTTATATTTGACTTTTAGTGGGTTTGAACGAAAACTATTAAAAGAAGAAATATGAGCTAGCTACCATTAGGCTAGAGCCAAATTCATTGCTTTTATGTGATTTTGCCACCTCCAAATTAATATCTTCCCCTTGTCTTGCCCACCATGATAATTTTATGGCTCTACCACAGCTTCAAATACCAGACTCCATTTTGTAAAGTGTTGATGAACTCACAATATATCTTATGTAACAATCCTCTCCTTATACTGATGTTGTCCATTTGGACTTTACAACATACCTACCCAATTAAGGAGTCCACTACACAAGTAACACAACTAGTGCCATGAACTGTTTCATCTTTCTGATGTGAGATGTTACAGTTGCTAAGTTCACCAAGTACATGAGCATAAGTAGCACTAATATATTGGCTTTTTTTTTTTAATATCAGAAACAAAACACACTTAGGGCTGGTATGGTTCTTGTTTTTGAAAACTGTTTTTTGTTCTCAAAAACAAGGAGAACATGGAGAACACATTTGGTTCCCAGTTTTTTTTGTTCTGAAAAACACAGAGAACATCAAATTCAAAGAACAAGAACAGGTTTCAGAGAACACCACAATGTTGTTCTCTATATTTTCAAAAACTGTTCTCGAGAAAGTTTTCAAAAACAGGAACCAAACATGCCCTATTGTTTTGCAAGTTGAAGAAATGCATGAGCATGAGTAGGGACTTGCATATTGTTTTAGAAACTGTGAGAAACCACCATCTCTTTTCTATAATTGATAAATGTGAACTTTGGCTTGACAAAGTTCTCCTCGATCATATGGTTTCTAAGGATAGGATTTTCTATGGGCCCTAATCAAGAAGAGGAATAACACAATGTATGAAGTCGAGTTTTTAGGGTTGGTTTTACATATGTTTTATAGATGGGTTCTCTAAGATTGCTTTGAAATCATTATGCAACAGCTGCTTATTATATAGATACTGTTGGTTCTCAACCTAATTGCTTCTTATAGCTTTAAAGCATATCTGCCTAGTTAAGAGAAGTCAACTATATGAGACCAAACAAACATTCATCTCTCGTGGGGCGTTCGATAAACCTGCTATTAGGGGAACGAAGATAAAACCTGCTATTAGGTCGTCTGAAGGAAAGGGATTCCAACCTGAGGAAGCTGAGTGGTCGGCAGCGAAAGCTGACTTCAAGAGGCCCTCACCGAGAGACTGAGACAAAAAATCCGTGAGACCGCTAAAGAAGAGAGAGCAGTGGAATACGGGTTCTTCCACAGACGGCTAATGCTCCAATGTGTGGAGAAAGAAAATTGCCGCTAGTGCCAGCTAGGGCATCAAATCCGTAGAAAGCTAGAAAGTGCGGAGGTCGAGATAAAAGACTGCTTTAAATGGGCAAACCTTCCGCACTCTGAGAGCCGCTCCCGCTGGCGGAGTCCTTCCCTTCCTTGATTCGGGAAATTAATGAGATCGGGCGGAAGAAGCCGCGAGGCCGCGGAGGAAAGCTCGAGGAAGAAATTGACCTATTTCCGTCTCAACAGTTGACAAGGCTCCCGTGTCCGCACTTTTTCCATTCCCCCAACAAATTCTGATCTTTTACCGAGTTCGGGAAGAAGGAGGTCCTGGTTTCTTCAGTGAGCTTATGATCGCTGTATCGTCGGGCAACTAATAAGTACTTGTAAGATTCCCTAAGAAACAAACCTGTAGGAGGACTCGCGATTTTAAGGCCGTTTCAGGAGGGTGATTATATAAGATTCGTCAAAGTTCTAGCCAACAGACCAGGCCCTGGATAAGGTGATTTCTAAGTCTCAAAATGCTTTTGTTAAGGGATCACACTTGATGCAAAGGTCGATTGTTAATGAATCCGCGACCTCAACCATGAGAAGAAATGAAACATGAACGTCTATAAGCCAACATTGAGAAAGCATACGATAGTATCACTGGAGCTCCTATACTGTGTCAGCGAATAGGATGAAGTTTCGGCACGGTGTTGTCGGGATAAATGGTGCATTTCCACAAATTCTCCTTTCTTGCCTCTTCAACGAATCCTCACCGGTTTCTTCCCAAGCTCTAAGGGTCGGTGACATGTGTTTGCACCCTTTCTCCATATCTATTTGTAATTGGAATGGAAGTTTTCAGCTGTTTAATAAACCATGGTGGAAGGAAATTACTGGAAGCGGATTGCAATGGTAGGAGGATCCGTACTTTCACCCTTCACGCCTCGACGATACACTTAATTTTTCACAAAGCAATGATAGAGCGCATGGTAAAGCATCGCCGGATTTTCATGTGGTTCAAGCGTGCCCAGCTTGAAAATTAATCTTAAAACAAGAGGGAAAATCATAACAATTGGGATGCTGGATAATGGAGGAGTTGGCTTCGTGAGTCAGTGCAAAAAGTCGAACCTCCCTCCTCACGCCTTACCCGACTCTCGCGCCAAAAACATAGCGGCTCTCGGGAGGTGGACTCGATCGTAAGAGATTCCGAAAAGAGGCTAGCATCTCTGAAGATCCGGAAGATATTTCTAAGGGAGTGACCTGCCACGCCATCCACAAAGACCTTGTCCAACCTTACCAATTTATTATCTTCTCTTTCAGATGCCTCAAAAAGTGAGTGCCGACGGAGCGGGTCCAAAGGCGCTCCGTGGGAGGGAGCGATCATGATAAGAAATTTTTCGTTAAATCCGCTACAATGTGCACTGATAAGCGGAAAGGAGGCATCGGGATTAAGAGCTTTTCTAACATGAATAAGGCTCTACTAAGAAAATGGAGCTGGAGGTTTGCCAATGATAGGAAATCGCTTTGGAGGAGGGTCATTCGTTGTAAAATTTATGAATTTATCCAGGGTTGGCATACCCCATATCCTCGAGTGGATATGAACCAGCTCAGGCGGGAGATCGCAGGAAAGAGTGGACCCGCTTTTTCAGACCTGTCTTCAGCCTGTGGGACGAAGAAGGATCAATTTATGGAAAGATGTAAAGGGGAGGCTTTGTGTGCTAGGCTCTCTCCCTTTAATTGGCCTCAATGGGTGAGGCTAGAGTCGCACATCCGGGAGAGCTGATGGGCCGGAGGCCGTCATCAACCTTCCTAAGATCTCTAATGATTCGGAGATTTGAAGAGATGGTAAAATTCCTACAAAATTCTCCATGACCAAAAATTTCGTGCCAACTGGGTGAAGATATGTTTTTATTTAAGGAAGTTAAGGCAAAAAGTTTCGCTAAGGCCATGGGTTGGGTTGTTAATGGCGGTCTCCCCGCCTTTGATTTCCCCTATCATTTGATTTGGAATCTAGTCGTACCTCCAAAAATTGGCATCTTTACTTGGGGAAGCCGGACAAGTAAAGTGCTCGTAATGCCGATAATCTCAACGCCGTGGAATGCGCTTTGCAAAATGATGCTTTCGTGTGAGGAGGATGAGGAGACCATAAACCATTTATCGATCCACCGCGTGGCGCCAAAATGCGTCGGGGACTTGCTTTTAACGGTGGGCGCTATTGGTGTTTCACGCCAATATTCACACCCTTTAATGGGCAAGGTGTAGTCGGGAAAGAAGCGAAAAAAATTTGGATAAAGTGCACTATGTGTCTGCTTTCTTGACTCTCCGGGAGTGCTGAAACAAAGCCTGGCGCTCGAGAACAAGCGTCACCTCTCAATTTCAAAGGATTTAAAATTTTCACTTTGTTTCAATTTGTGGGAGTTGGCCAACCTGTTTGCAATGATACCACAAAAACTCTGCTTTTAGATTTTCCCTCACATGGTTGGGGTGTGTAGTTTTGGTTTCTTTCTTTGCTCCTTTGTGCCTGGGCTTCCTTTGTCCACTTCCCTACCTTGGAAGTTTCTTATAATACTTGCTTTTTTAATGATAAAAAAAAATTAGGCCAAGATTGGTTTGCTGATACCAACACACTACCCACTTCCTCATGTGTAAATATTCTCTAAGATTGCATTGAAATCATTATAAACAACTCAATTCCCTATTCTATTGATATCAGAGACCCCCGATTAGCGAGCCTCAAAATCAAGAAAGCAAGCCTACTATCAGCACCAAATAAACAAATATTCCACTGTGGCTTTCTAGGATGTTCTATACCAAGGTTGTAGATCGGTTTTGATACTATCTACACTGACACACATCACCTCCTGTGGAAATATTATTGACTTTGGGTCCAATGAGCCCTTCTTTGATTCCTTTTGAAGCTAAAAAAAAACATCCACTAATAGGAACTGCAGCATGCGAACTCTGGGGTGGGCCCCACTTGGTTTGAGCCTGGGTTTGCCCCCCAATGGTCACTAGTTCCCAGTCCCCCCCTCAAGGGGTCACCCGGAAGTTTACCAACCAACTCAGGGCCTTATGAGATTAGTCGAGGTATGCACAAGCTAACCTGGACACCCACGATCATTAAAAAAAAAGAAAGAAATCCAGGGTATGCATAGTGCAAGGAACTTTCCCTTAATCAGTCACATGATGTCATATCACATATATATTCTTTTTTCTTTTTCATCCTTAACAAACTTGTGAGGCCATTTTCCAACTTGAGGTAAAATTCCTTAACTAGAACACAATATTTGGAAGGGAAAGAAGCACTTAGTTTCCTTAAATTATACCTTTTAACCATACAATGGTTGCCAAGTATGAAAAACAGAGGAGATGTAACTGAAAATGGAGTTTGGGAAGTAGAATGAGATTAAGATGAGGCAAAATTAGGTTATTCCCGCACTCCTCTACTGTTCATTAGTATTTTTCACTTGTTTCCACCCCTTAAATCACCTTGATGTTAACTATCTCGTCTAATGTTTTTGGTGTCACATTCCATTTAAATCCTTATAAGTACATCTTTTTTTTTTTTTTTGGGCTCTGCTTGTAAGTACATCTTATCAGTAAATCTTAGAAGAAGTCTTTTCAATTCATGGTAATTTGGGCTTTGTTTTTACATCCACTTATGATAGGTACTCAAACTCAATGGAAGAGCCCAACCCAAAGATCAGTGTCAAGAGGGTGGTGGAAGAACCCATCAAATCTCAACAATTATTCCATACTCTTATGGGTGGAAACCTGGCGGGATCGTATCATTTTCATACCCCTTGAGAAACCGGGACGCTCGAGGACGGCATTCACCGGTGGCTCACACTCCTGGATAGCATTAACTCGATCCACCCGGGCACCTGCAGCCCCTCCCGCTACGCATCGGCCACTCAATGAGCACTAAATGAGCAAAGTACTGGGCCCTGCAAAGATTCCAACCCAAAAGACTGGTACTTATTAGATTTGTAATCCATCGTGCTTAAATACCATTCCACTACCAGATAACCTGGCAGGGGACCGGGGATCAGCCTCAGTGCAAACCATCCCCGCTTTGTTTCTTCCTTTACTTCCGGGGCTCCTCATGGTTGGACAACTGCACTGCACTTCATGGTAAAGGGACACAGTTCCATTACCAGTACATTTACAGCTACTGAGTTTGCTATTTTAACCTTTTTCTAGACATCCTATTCAGGGAGAAGTCCTTGTTTTTGGTGTGAACTATTAATAAGAGTAACTATACTTATAAATAGTTTCAATAAGTTATTGCAATTTTCCTGTCTCAATATCTTTCATCCCTACCACATAATGGCACAAAACTGCAGTGGTTAGCTCATTTAAGAATATCCAGATTCTCTTCCTGGCTTAATTAATTGGGTTACATGTTTTAGTTGCACTTACCTTGTACCAGAATATCCTGAGATAATGAGCAGTTGATGACCTATGCCTATAAAATCAGCCTCACTTCGAGGTAAAACCAGTTTAAGAGATATATACTATATACTCAAGAGGAAAGAAGGTAAGGAGGTGGAAATGGGGGAGAAAAGTGCTAAGGTTATGTGTGTGATTGTCATTTTGGTGGTAATGCTAGCCCCTCAAGCCTCCGCAGGGATATATACCTGTTGGGGTGGGTGCTATAACCAGTGTGTCATCCAAATTGGTCATTCTCAGATACCCAATCTACCATGTTCTTGGAATTGCTTAAAGGGTTGTGTTCCTTCTCTTGGTTCTGTTTCTGGTAAGTATTGCTGCCTCGGTTGCTCGATGGATAGGTGCATCCAATTCTCTGGTGGTAAGAGTTCTCTCCCTCTGTAAATTGATTCATTGTTAGGATTAAATTATGTGTTTTAATCCTAATGATAAACCAACAAAAAAATTTCTCCTCCTTTTTTGTCTGTTGAAAGCTAATGAGGAGTGTATTTTGCATTGCAGATGTACTGAAAATGGATGGCTGTGTAAGAGAATGCACTGATACCTGCCAGTGATGTCTCAATAATGTTTTGGCATTGTGTCTCCATGTGGAAGATTAGCTACCTTTATATATGATATAACGAATAAATCTCGTGTTTTGCTTCGTTTATGAATCAGATTAGTGTTTTAAAATGAAAGATTTTAGTCTTGGTGATCTGGATGCTCTGTTATCTATTCTGCCTTTCTGTTTCTACTGTGTGTTTTTCGTCTCTCCTGAGGATTGTGCTGTGAAAGAAACAAGACAGACACATCTTTTCTTTGTATCATTTCCAAAAAAGTTGACAAACTAGGTGGATACGCAAAAGATATCCTTTGTTTTCGTTTTCCATCATTGAGGCTTGTCTAAAAAAAATATTGTCACATTTCATTTCTTACAGGTTTGTCACTTTTAAATAGAATCTTTACGTTCTTTTTGGAATCTCGAAAGTATTAAAAAAATAAAATGGAGAGAAAAATAGGAAGAAAAATAAAAAATAAGTTTAACATTGATAAATTACTTTTATATTTTATTTAAACTCGTTTTATTTGTTTCTATCTATTATATAAGGACTAAGAAATTTTAAAATATGTAAAATTTTAAGAAATTTTGATTATGTTTGATTTTTTTATTATATTTTCTACAGTACAACCAAATATAAAAAAATTATTTTTCTTATTATTTTTTTCTTTTCTTAATATTTTTTTCTATGTCGCAATGGACAATTCCATTATAGTCGAAAAGAAGAGTCACAAGGGGTTTTTTCGAACCATTTTTTGTTTTTATTACACTATTAATTTTATATGAACAGAAACAAATTTTGGGAACTACAAGAAAGAAAGTGGAAGGAAAGTATAGGAACAAGCCCTGTTTGAGAATTAGGAAGAAGGAAAATGGCAGGAAAACGCAGCTTGAAGAGTCTTTTATTTTTTTCCTTTTTCTTTTAACATCTATTCACTTTGCATTCCTTTACCACTCAAGTTGGGAACTACATTATTATAGCAAAATACCTATTATAGGAGGAAAAACATCACCTTTGTCACTCTTGAATATCATTTCGTTGTAAATAAAGAAACAAAAGCGTTGGAACCAAGCAAAAAACAGGAAAGAGAAGTAGGAAACAAAGGTACAAGACCCATTATACCTAGCTGAAGATAGAGCCGCTGTGTGTACCTGAAAAACACTTTTTGAAAAAACGACAAAATCATAATTGTCATAAATAGTGATAGAAGAAAACCCAAATTTTTCTAGATTCCTACGATCAAACGCCCGGTTGAATCAAGCCTGCAAATTTAGCTACCTGACCTGAACCTCAAACATGTTCAGAGAAGAAGGAATTTCAGACTTTTCGCAGGCAGACTCTAATATTTGACATTACTGTGGTGCCTAGAATGACTCCATGGAGGAATATGAAAGCGGTCACGGCATGAGAGCCAAGGCAACGAATCGCCAATGAATTTATACGCTCACGACACAATGACACAAATGGTAAGAAAACGAAATACAGGGATCCACGGCTACACGCAAGACACGCAAGGCGGATAGTGATGGGCAAACAAAGCGAAGTTCGGCAGCGATCCATGAGCCACGTTATACTCTGATAAATGAACCAAGTTTCTCGGATAAAGATGTCTGAAAAGAAATGAAAAGGACAAGTACGCGAGAAGCGGGAGGAAGATTCCCCACTCTGAACTGGCTGGAAAATTTGCAGAGAGAAGGAAAATGAGGGAAAGCAAAGAAAAGGAAATTGAGAAGCCTCACCTTCCTTAGAACTTCACGTTAGATCTGGGCCTTCTGCTTTCAGCCGAGCTAAAGAGTGCAAAAACATCTATCGCAACGAGAGTTTGTGAGGCACAGAACCTGCCAAGCAAACCCAAGAGGTAGTCGCCACTGGTTATTCTGGCATGGGAGCCATTTAATGGTACGGGCTCTCGGGCCTTGAGTGGTCGTGGCGCTCACCCCGTACGACTGAATGCCGAATTTTTCGTGGACGTTTCAGCGTCGACTGAATTTTTCTTAATTATTTTGAACGTAGTACCGCTGTGTGGCGGCTATGGAAAACACAACAGCGCCGGTTGCGGTAAAAACCATGCTACTGATATGCGCGTGCTTGTCGTGGATGGCTTACTACGGATTATAGTATGGATGATCAAATATGGAAAATATTATTATCCATGATTTATAAATAAGCCGCGCCGTAGTTCTCATCAAGCATGTAATATGAATTGGCATGAAATGATGAGCCCATTAGGAGTATGCATCGGGATATCAGAAACATGAAAAATATTAAGGGTTTTGAATGACCTGATACGTGCGGCTGTCCAATGGGGCCAAATTATATTCAAGTATGTCCAATAAATTATATCGGAGGGTTGTCTAACAAATTTTACCCTGAGATGTCCTAATAAACATATCTGAGGCTGTCCAAATAAATTCTATCGGAGATTGATCAATGAGTTTTCAAAAACAAAAATCTTTGGTTTCTGAAAATAAGCCATATGCGCGATGTGTGAGAGACAACTAGGACTGAGGCATGGGGCATGGCTATATAAACATCAGCAGATGTTCTCACATCCAAGATCTAGTTGTGGGTATGGGCCAAATTGAGGGTTTATTCATATATTTTGGTAAAATTTTTGGGATATTTATCCACTACAACTCAATGAACCCGTCTATATATAAATGGAGAAAGGAGTTGGGTAATTGAACCCCGGCCTGGTGGCGTAGATTAACATAGTTTCGGTGCCATTTTCAGGTTCCACTGCTTTGCCGCCAGGGCCAAAAGGTTATTGTATATCGAATTTGGGGTGCCAGAAAGCAAAAAGTGTTGAGATGTAGGAAAAAGACCGCCAGCGGCCACCGCCTGCTGGTAGTTCGTCGCCAATGTGAGGTTCCTTCTTTATTCTACGTAGTTTTCTTTGTTCAAAGGTCGCCGGTCGGTAGATTTGGTCTTGATAGGTGTTCCGTGGCCGTGAAGCTGCTCCTGTCGCGATAGAGGTTTCTTGTTCGCGATCGGAGACGCCGCTTGCTAAAGTAGGTACGCTTCGTGCTTATAGGTTGCCTCGTCGGATTTCTTGTGTCGCGACAGAAGCTTTTGTGTTAAGTATAGAGCCGCTGGGCAAGCCAAAGAGTTTTCTATCAAGACAAAAATGTTTTTATGTTGTACGCGTGTGTTTAAATTTGAGAGAAGCCGTCGCGATGAGCAAATTATGTGTCACCGCACAGAGTCGCTATGTGGAGGAAACATGTCAAGGACAAAGCACTTTATGTCACATAGAGTTTAAGCTGTGTGTAAAGAGCAGAAATTCCTCTGAGCGATAGAGGATTCGGTCTCTGACAAAGTCGCGTCACATTAAAGGCTTTCACCCCCACTTTATAGTTTAAAAAGCGAATGCTGTAAAAGGCTGACGAGATGCGTCACGATTGGTTGGGTAAGGTTAACGAGTGCGATAGGAATCTCAGTAATAGACTCGACAGAGCTAGAGCTCCCATGTCGAACCGACATTCTGAAGGTCGCGACTAAGTTTGGGTCAAGACATGGAGGTCATAAACACACACGCACACCGGAAGCGAGATGAAGGGCAATTCCTGAAGGTGGCCTCGCATATGAACATTGTGTCCTAAAGGCCAGATATTTATAGGACTGGGTCTGGCGACAAAGGAATTATGTTCACTGCACTTTGTCCAAAGAGCTTCAAAAAAAAAAAAAAAAGATCCTTTGATTGGGGTGTCACAAATTTATATATCGGAAGATAGGTATAATGATCAATTAGTGGCTCCTGTTAGGTGACGTTTAGATCATGCATTCGCCTGCATTTTATGGATGAAATGGCTTCAAGTACAAGATACAGTAATGATGCAAGTGGTTACATATTGTGATGACGAAAATTATTTATATTATGGACAGAGAGGGAACGCTAAGGTTGAAAACATGCAACTAAGATTCGAAACAAACCTGGGTACCATTGATAGTTCGGAATTGAAACTGAATCGAATAGTGCCCTGAAGATTGAACACCCCACCAAGGGAAAGGACAAATGGGTGTGGGAAGTTCACATTGAGATAAACCATATTAGTGGTGGTATTAAGGCAATCATTTAATTGAATAAAGAGAAACAATATCACCTTCCACTTTGACATGCATGGCAAAGTCGAGATGCAATCTTAGAGGTCGCCCACGGGCGGCTAGCCAACCATCACCGTTTTTACCAAGAGCCTTTATGGAGGCTATGGGACATGCGCTACTAGGCATTATGCTGAAAATGAGCCTGAGAGTCAACAACCAAAAAGTTATGCTATTACCATCTGACATGATGTGAGATCCCACTGGTAGCCACCATTTGCTTCACAGATTGGAACATATCGAGGCAAGTGAAATCACCTAGCTGCGAGGAAGATTTACCAGCAAAGACTTACCTGAGGTAAGAACCCAAGATGGTGGATCGGCCAAGATCCCAGGACTAGAGGTACTGACTAAAGTGAGTTCCGCTGAGCTCTTCTGAGCGCTATTTTTCTCAGCAACTAAGAGACATGCAAAGGCCCTGAGTTCCAGAGTGGAAGAAAGAACTGGCTGACAAAGGATGAACATGCACAAGTTCACAAAGACCGCTTTGGGATGAGGACAAGGTGGCTGTGTATGGCTATTAAGGTAGGAAGTTCGAAGGATGGTCTAAAGCTGTCCACAAAGGAAAGACATTAGCGGGGATTCCTCCCACAAGACATGCAAAAAGACTCATGGTCGTGACAACTATGGCCATCATAAGAGAGAGGATATAATGCACCGGGGCGATTCGGGATAAGTGTCAAAAGAAGGACAAGAGGAAGGTGGCCCCGCCTTCCTCTAGTTCAGTGAAGCCTGGGCGCTCTGAAGGTTCACTGAGGTTTCAAGGACAAGTCGCAATTATCGTCAACCATATCAAAGACTCCTGAAGGAATAGATTCCATTACTTACGGTCTGATCAAGCACCAGCCTGGATAGTTGAGTTAGATTGTATTTACTTCGTGCAGGGTGAAAGATCCCGTAGTACTGGCCAGGACACCATCTCCAAATATCATGGACGCATAGATGCAAAGATGTCCCCCCAACGCCAAAGATGTGGCCAGAGGAACCAAAGATTTGCATTCGCGAGCGCACGTACCACCGCGTCACGCGGTGCCAGCGCTGCAGCGCGGTCATGTCGTACATGGTCACGGTGCAGGGGACCAGTGACAACCAGGCGTATTCACGCAGTTGAAATGCAATCGATTCGCAGCCATAGGTGAGGATATTGGTTGATCTCCTGTGTACCAAGATTCGCCATTCATTGGCCGCAGACCGCCGTAGGTTGAGGACCAAAAAGGGCCGTTTTAGATATGGCGCCTTCCCGGTAACCAGGGCGGAGCGGATTTTCGATATAAGAAGTCGCTGGAAGCCGGTGATCTCTGAGATTTACCACCGACCGGTGGTCAGCATTACGCCCAGAAGCCTGATGCCGGTCCCGGAAGTCGATCAGTTGACGCGACACCAGTCGCCGACGTGGAACGTGAGAGAAGCGTCGCCATACACGCACTGCGATCGGCGGCGTTTCAAGGGGACAAGCACGGCACGCAATCTCAAACCGTACACTTGGCATTTTCTTCTACGGGGGCAATCACGGGTTAGCTAGCAAAGCCTTACCTCGGGCGACGGTGCGATAATGCATTCGACTTCACCCCCGCGGTAGTCGCGATTATGAGGATGTTTTTCCGCATGAGCTTACCTGATTACCAGTGATAGGTGATGACTTATGCATTGAGTTACACCGATGCCGCCGCCATTTCTCGCGACTCTCATAGGATAACAATCGCCGGTTGCAGGAACCCAAGGTTCGGGGATATAGAATTGTCGATTGCAGCGCTCATTAGACCGATCACTTCTACTACGGGCGCTTCGCTCGTTTTCAAAGAAGAAGTGTGATAGCGACCCTTTGATCAGGCATTGACTACCTACGCTTGAACAGGTTGCGATTAAGAATCGCATCCATTACGAGGATCGAGACATGATTTGTTTGATCAACGAGGGGGTCACGAGTCTACCAAGATAGGCTCCTTTATACCCTGCTATATCACGCTGAGGTTAGGAGGCATATCCCTAAGACAACATTTGTGACACCTGCACGCGCTTCAGTTCGCCAAATGATGCCTTTCGGATTGAGGAATGCACTAGTAGCATTCATGGATATCATATAGTGTATTCAACCCTATTCGATCAACAATTTGTCAGGGTCTCTCATACACCACATCTTGATATACTCTAAGTCCGGTGAGGCAACGAGATCATTCGAGTCATTCTACGCATTTCGAGACCATCACCGTATGCCAAGTTTAGCAAATGTGAACTTTGGCTTCATCGAGGTGAAATTCTTTTCGGGACATCAGCCGTGTCGAATTTCTCGTGTGTGCTTAGGGGCAGACCCAGTTGATTTCTGAGCCGTTATGAGTCGAGAGGTCAAGCCCCGCCGACACACAGCTTTTGTGATCGCGTGGTACTACTAAGGGGGTTCATTAAGGATTTCTCTCAGCTAGCAGTACCTATGACAAGATTGACCTGAAGGAAGTCAAGTTTGAGTGGAATGACTTGTGTGAGAGGGCATTCTAGGAATTGAAAAGAAGATCTACTTAGCTCATTCTCATAGTTCTGGAAAAGGGACAAAGATAATCGCCCCCAAAATGTTCTAGAATTTTTATAACAATGCCATATGTTTAGGGTATAAATCGAGCCAAATGGGGATTTTCCGAGAATTGATAAATGATTAAATGAAAATGTTAAATGTTATATGATCAAAAATGAGTATATGATTGAATGATATATACTAAGTGATTAAATGATCAAACCCGAAAATTAACCTGGGCACAAGTGGGCAATTTGGAATTTTTAGGAATAAGGACCAAGTGGGTCTAATGAAAATGGACTTAAAAGCTAAAATGAGAAATGAGAAATGAAATAAATGAGAAAAGCCAAACAAGGCTTAAGGAGGAAAATGTGAGACTTAAGGGTCATTTGAGATTAAATTATATGTTCAAGTGTGATTATTGAGATTTGAAGGTAAATAAAATGAAATGTGAGCTATATAGTAAATTGGGAGAAACTTAATCCAAAAAGTGTTTGGGGTAAGCCAAACAAGGCCTTTGGAGGAAATAGGGGTTTAAAGGCTAAATCTTGGGTCTAGGAAGCTCATTAAGAGTAAAACGTTTTGAGAGAAAGAGGGGTGAGAAAAGGGGAAGCTAAGGTAAAGAGAGATCGTTTTTGGTGGCAATCTTTCCCATTTCTGCTTCTAAGAGATCAAGCAACCTACAAGAGAAGATTTGAAGAGAGATTCATGCAAGAAAATCAATCCTAACTTCATCTTTGGGTGATTTTGATTTCGAGGAAAAGCCCTAACTTAAGTGTGCGGGTTTTGTATTGGTGCTAAACCACTTTTGGGGTTGTTTTGGGTTGATTTTTGAAGAGCATGTTATTGGATTGCCTTGTATAATGTTTGTAAAAAGGAAAAACAAGGGGTTTTCAAAGGAAATGCTATTAAAAATTTGCCAAAACCTTGTTCTTTGTTTTGTGTTTATAAGTTAAGTTATAACTCACAGTCCAAAAGTTCTGAAGTGTGATTCTAAATTTTTAAAGAACCATACAGATAGGGGCTACAAATGTATAGAAGGGCTTGCGAGCAAATTAAAATGGCGCCTCCCGACACGCTTAGCAAAGTGAAGTTCCATCACAGTATGTCTTCGCTTTGGTGTCGTTTATGGTAAGCTGTCATAAGTTGCGTTTCACTCATCCAAATTGAGTGCTTCAAAATTATGGATAAAATAGACTTTTGTGCAGAATAATTACCGCGTTGAAGGAAGCGGCATACAAATTGTTACCCTCAAGTTTTTCCAAATCACTGCCGAGTTATGTGCAAGAACTGACATGCCAGAATTAGAGTAGTCTGGATGTAAAATGCAATAATCCTGAGTTTCGGCATCCAAAATCGATGATCTCACCTCTTCGCGTAAGAAACCAGAACCATAGCTAAAATGAGTAGAGAAGGAATACTTCAATTTATGCAAAGTTACATCTTTGTACCAAAAACAGGGCATCTGAGCCGGGTAAGATCGACAGTTTCGAGACGAATCGAATTTGAGTTTGAAGTTGCACAAAAAATGAGATGATTCAAATTTACACTGAAAATAAATCTAGAATAACCTAATTAATATGTGATTTTATTGTATATGAATAAAGGACGAGGAGGAAACCTGATTAAAGCTCAGATTCAGATTTCGAAATCAAAGTTTCTAATGATTCGTTTGTTCTCAACCTCTATTTCAAAATATTTGAATAATTAATAAACAGATTTTGAATCTTGGAAATGATTGACAAGAAAGTGCATATATTATCGGGTGTTGAAATGATTTGTTCCAAGAGATTTGAGACATTTGGAAGTCAGAAACGACCAGATCAGAAATCTTGTGTTTGAAAGTGGAAAATGTTTTATTTGCATACAAATGTATATATACTATTGTAAATTGTATTGAATGAGATTTTAAATGCCCCAAAAAGAATGTTAATCCGTTAGACTTCCTCGAAAGTTGTTGATAGATTGTATGCCCAACAAGAGTTGAACAAACATATTATTGTGGCATACCGATCCATAGCCCATGGATAAGATCAATAGTGTACACTGGGACCCCAGTATATATATATATATATATATATATATATCGCTCGGGTACTTCAAAATGGGACTGTGTAATCGTGAAGTATATAGGTTAAATTCGATAAGGGTAAAACATAAATGAGATTGAAAAGTGCATGATTTGTGATTTGAATGATTTAGTGCATATGAAATTGCATTACTTGAAATGACCAATGAATTATAATTTTCGAATGTAAATTAAATGAATATATATATATATATATATATATATTGTACCGACTGTCATTATAAAGTGGGCGTTATTGAGCTTTATAAACATTGCATGACGTGATTTAACTCAAATGAAGAACCACTAAGCATAAAATCGCACATGTTTTTTATCATCGCAGAGGAGACTAAGTAGCAAAGAGACCAAAGATCGCCTCGACACGAGTCACCGCTAAAACAGAGCCGAGCGGCGCGAATTGCTCCGTTCTATGCATATCATTCCATTCATGATATTTCGGTAACTATTACATTCAATGGGATGTAAAAGTCTTCACAGAGAAGAATATAATACTCATTTTGTTTTGATATTTATGGAATGTGTTTTAAAGAGAGGTGAACTCTAAAGAATATCATTTTGTAATGTATTTTGAAGTACAATGCCACTTTGAAGCAAATGCGTTATTCAAGAACAATTATGGCCCTATTTGAATTAAGAAATGCATATAAGATTTTATGCCAAGAATGTGCTTAAAGCTCAAGTATTGATACTGGCGAGTACCCATAAATAATTATGTTTCTTTAAATGAATATTGAATTTATTCAGCATATTAGAATAAGTATATGAAATGTGTTTAAATTAACAAGTCTTAAAAGGTAAAATAATACTACATACGTAGGTACATGGTGTACTATGATGCCCCCTCCTAAGGATCTGATCATGGATGTTTGATGCAATGAGGATAAGTATAGTAGCTACGTTCTCAAAGAAGCAAGAACCAACAGCGTGTAATCATCTCAATACACGACATGGAGCTGGAGCGGTCATATTCCTGTCTTACGATTTGGCGCCACACTCTATACGGGTGAGCAGCTTATGTTTTCTGCAATTAATAAAGTCCGAAACAGTGATCTTACGTAGCTTCTGGACCTCAACATGAAAGTAACACGCATGGATGGAGTTTCCTTGTGGAGGATTACACTTCTACTCATTACCATCCCGGTGGCGCAATGTATACGTGATGCACTCAAATAAAAGTCACTTATGAGGGTAGCGTAGCATCTGTAGTGTGAGATGCTTAAGATTCGCGGGTACGCTTGAATTCTAGTACAGCTGATTGTGCTCAGTGGCGTCGGGGGAGTTAAAAGGCTGGCAGCCTTCTTCCCTTACTAAGGAAGTGATTGAGTCCAAGGGCGTGATCGCAGAGATATGAGGTTCCTTTCTTCGATCCGACTGGACAAGGTCCGAACCGAACCATGCATGCTCGATACCACTAATCAGCGACACCCCAACCCGCACTCGCGTTGCCGCGGTGTCATTTTTTAATTTAATTTTTTATTTACTATAGACTTATAAACTTCAAGCTGTTTTGGTCATATAATGTTAAACATTTCACTGTATTAGATCTCCGTAGTTGATTTACAAAACTACATATTGGTGTCCATATAAGGGAAGTATTTAATACGATTTTATTGGCATTGAGCATAAAATAAACAAAATTTCATATACAAATAAATTAAAGAAGTTCCTCTCCAAAGGTACCCAACGCATGCGGCCTCGATTGTCACGCTGATTGTTCGCCCTGCTTCTCTTCACCCACACTTTATTTAAAACACCCGCAAGTAAGCTTTATGCTTATGGGAATTTACTGCTACATGGATGACCAATGACTTCATACAAATGCTTATTATACTTATCATTTATCATATTTCATATACTGTCTATGTCATCTTGTACTTACTCTTTGTCTTTAATTGTATATATCCTTTCATAATGCTAATATGCTTCTTATATCATGTTATATATTCTATACATTTCATTTCGCAGGCTATACTTGTTATTTTCTTTAGGGGTTTGGTCTGCAATATCTTAAAGTTGACACGGAAATAATCTATGTAATTAGGTATTATCACTCGTATAAAGACCCTGCATTCAGATATACTCTGAGCATCATCATCAGACGGCACAAGACTCATGCTCGTAATGATCCAAACGGGACTGGCGTGTCATCAACCCAAACGGGCCCGGAGATCGTGAATCAGATGCCGCAGCCAAATCGCGGTCCCGCGTGACACCATCTATCCTTCTACCAGCTCCGCGTACAACCGCAAAGTGGGTATTTTAGGTTCACTACATATCTCATATTTCCTGCATCAATTATGGCTGTATCTGATAATCATACACAATATGTACAATCATTTATTCTGGACCCTCGCATTTTCCTATTTCATTATATGTATTAGGAATAAACTGTAGTGGTTATCACATGTCTCATTATTCTTCAGGTGATTTCTGACCTGGAATATGACTTCCTTAATTTTATCAAGTATATATGGATGGACCTGACTCAATGGCTTTCCATAGAGTCCAAGAACGACCCAAATCGGAGTTCTAAACGAAGAAAGCCAAGTGACCTTCCGGGGTTGGAGGCTCCACATTAGCGAATAACAACTGAAATTTCTTACAGTTAGCTCTGCTCCTTGACTAGTCTTGCTCTAATTACTCCTTTCCTGCCAGCTCCAGTACCCAAATGCCATCTGCTGGTGGATATACGGCAATCTTACCCAATGGCTTTCCATAGAGTCCGCAACCACCGACTCGGAGTCTCGGACGGTTGTGCTATGACCTTCCTGCTGGGAGGTCACACATGAATGGCCCTAGCCCACTCCATCAGTTTCTACCCGACCGGGCCTTGCCTGATTACTTCCTTTCCAGCCAGCCCAGTTAATTCTACTGTTAAGTCTGGGGTGGGATGGTTATAATCTTGACTCACTGGTTCTGATAGAGTCTGGCTGAACACGTGAACTGGAGTTTGGACATAGTTATGACCTTTCCAAGTTAAGGTCACACTATGAGTCTCGCCCTCGTCGACCCTAACTACTAACCCTACCGCCCTAACCTGGCTATGTCACGCCTCGATTCTCGGTCCGACCCGATTGGCGGATCCGAACCGGTGGTCAAAAGCAGGTAATCACATATCGACCCCATTACTTTTTTCATAATAAGGTCTAAGTCTTTATAATGTAAAATCAACAAAATGAGCTGTATATTAAAATTAGCAAAACAAACTACCAATCATTAGTGTTTTGCACATACATACATACAAAGCCAGTCCCATTTTACATATACAAAACTTATATGACAGATTTATAGGACTGGGAAAGCAGAACCTGGCAATGATTAATCTCACTGTACTGCTCCAAAGAACGCTAAGATCACTGCCTCCCTTCTTTCTATGCACCTGCCACTGACGAAAACCGCGCTGTTTTTTACGCTTTGGAAGGGAAACATAGGTAATATGCATATACACTAAGCATAGTGACGCCTTATAACAATAATGATATCAGAATTTGTATGCATTCATATACTAAACTTGGCGGCAATTACTTATGTTTCAATGCACTTATGCTTATTCCTGATCTCCCAGAGGAGTTACAGTAGTTTATATTCTGGTCTCGTAAATGTACCCGTAGGCATGCTGCATTTAACGATACACATTTGTTTACTCTTATTCACTATTCAAAGTTATTTCATATAACTATGGAAATTACCTTGGACCAAAGACTAATAAATGAGTAAGACACAAACGACAATAAGTTAGTCCAAGATACGCTATAAGATCGTTGTCAGAAGACAAAGTGAGCATCGGGGTTAATTCAACAGAGTGTCGAAGACTAACTGGCACCGTGCATCGAACAGAGTGTCGTGCGAGCACTAATCAGAGTACCGGCACGAACATGAGTGTCGTGGGAGTACCAATCAGAGTGCCTGGTACCTACTCGATACACTGCCAATGCCGGATGTAAGGCTCAAGCATTCAATATCTGGTCTTTAGCTGGTTTCGGCCGACAGTATGTATTCGTAACTTCCATTCTATCATCGGGGGCATGAACTTTCGGGCTTCATTCGAACCCGTCACAAAGGCGAGGCACAGACATTTTTCACTCTACTTTTCTGGCCCTGGTCCCAATCCATTTATATTAGATTCTAATATTCCTGTAGGCGACCTGTAGCTACTGGCGTAAAAAATATCAAAAAACGGGTTTGATGAACTAGTGGTACCGCATCACTGCTCGTACCGTATCGATCCGGCTCCTCGTAGGGCGGTACCCCATGGTCGCTTTGAAATGAGGGCGGATAACGGCATTCGCTGGTGGTACCGATACCGATTTACATCGTATCACTTTATCTGCATCGCTCCAAAGGGTAACGTACGGCCCCACCCGCCCCAAAAATGGTAGAATTCACCATTTCTCATGCACTTTTCTTCCACAATTCTCTTTCATTCCATCCTTCATAAAAATTAACATGGAACCCAATACCGTCTCCAAAGGGCAACGGCAGATCTGCTCCACTCCTGCCCAAAAATGGTGGTAAATTCACCATTTCTCATGCACTTTTCTTCCATAATTATCTTCTGGTCTGCATCCTTCATAAAAATTAACATGGAACTTCCCAAACAACTCCACAAACACTTTTAATTAGCCCAAGAATCCAAGGATTCATACCCAAGTTCACCTTAACTCTACAAAACTCCGGAATCGTGAAGGATTCCATATCTTTAATTATTATCAACTCAGGGATTTTCAACCACCTCCCTTAAATCTAGAGTTAGGAGGTGTCTTTAACAAAACCCTAGAAAATGGAACCAAATTGATGTCCAAAGAAAACCCTAGCAATCCATACCCAAGTAGTTTTTAGACAAAATCTTACTATTTCATACTTAAATTCCATACCAAAATCCAAAGATCCATACAATTCCATACCTTTGCTTGATTTCTCTCTTCCTTCCTCTCTTTCTTTCTTTCTTCCTCTTCTCTTCTTCCCCGTGAAGTTTTTGCTCGGGAGACCAAAATGGATGGCTTCGCCTCCCTCCCCTTTTATAATTAAACTCTCCCCTTATTTCTTGTATCCCTCATTCCATTAATTACATTCCAATTCCTGTTATTTCTACTTTGGCCTCTAGTTTTATCAATCTTATGTTCCTTTGATGTCTCTCGACAAATTACACTTTAAGTCCTTAGGGTCTTGTACACTTCCGAGTTTCTAAATTTCCATTTTTCATACATTTAATTTACGAAAACTCAATTTATACATACAAAAATACCCTAAATATGTCGAAAAAAACAACTAGCAGATATTTCGTGGGTGTTACACGCTAGTCAGGTTGGCCCTAACTCGCCTCCTGATGACTTAAATTGCTCCTGGCTTAACTCCCAGCCTGGCCGCCTCTTTCCATTTATAACGCTCTCAGCAGCAAACAAACCATAACTTGGGCTACAGATCCAAATTGGAAATTCAAAAGCCTAACATCAAGTTCACTGATGTGGCTGCTAATTCTTACCTTGAAGCGGACTCACTACCGTGATTCCCTTTCTTTCTTATCCAAAACCAGTCCTAAGACTCGATAACACATAGGATCGTGATAGGTAGCTTACCAGTTCAAAATGCAACCAAACATTTCCCAAAACACATATGGAGGGGAGTCTAGAGTTCTTCTCTCAACTCAATCCTAACAAGAAACAGTTGAGAGTTTCAAACCCAAACCTATACACGTAAATAGAGGTTCCAAACCATGTATCCATACTTTCTATACTAAAACTAGACAATTCCATACTCAAATCTATTACGGATTCCTCTTTTCCCTTCTTTCTTTCTTCTTCTCTTCTTCTTCTTCCTCTCGTTTCTCTTTCTTTTCTCTTTCTTTCTCCAAGACCACAAATGAGATATTTCTTTTGGTCTTATCTAGATTTGATTCATCCTTCTTTTGAGTTAAAGTTTCATGTTTTGGCTTTACTTCATTTTTACTTTTAGTTCCTCCATTTCTCTCTTATTCTTTACTTTAACTTTATGCATATTCCTACTTTGGCATATGATTATTATTAAATTATGACCCTTGTCCGATTTAGTAAATTATTAATTCTTACCCTTGACTTTTGTATTAATTCCGGTTTCTTGTTTATATTATTTTTTTATCTTTATTTTTATTTTTAAAAAATATACTTTTTATTTTTATTATACCCTAAACATGTTATAAAACCCAAAGGGCTAATTGGGTGTTACAAATAGTGTCCATCAGGACCAAAGTAATGGGCTAGATACCTAAGATAAAAGGTCACGATGAGTCTAAAACCTCATCTATTTTTAATCCATTTTTCGACTTATTTTAGTATATTCTGCATCTATTTTAATGCTAAATTATGGATTATTAACCAACTTTGTGTTTTGCATGTTTTAATTCAAAAAGGAGAAAAATCCAGCAATAAAGAAGAGAAAAAGAGCAATTGCAGTAGTCTATATCGCGACATCAGTTTTGTGTGTCGCGACAAGCGTCCAAGCGAGTGGCTAAGGAAGAATGTCACAACAATATTTTTTCTGTTGCAACACAAAGGGCTGAGTATAGAAGAAAAGCTATGTCGCGAAAAATGACAATGTGTCACGATAGAACATGAGAAGAATGTAACAATTGAGCAGAGACAAAGAGAGATGATGTTGCGACAAGGTTTCTTATGCTGGATGTCAAAACCAGAGGTCCCGCCGCATAAAAGCTCCTATCGCACACTAACACTGAAAGAGCGTAAGTTCGCGTGATAAGAAATTAAAGAGCACACAGAAGACCATCATGACGGATTAGTTTATGTTGCGACATAATGAGGAAAAGTAATGGCACTTATGTCGCGATAGAATTCTCCCGTCACTAATAATCGGACATTGCAACTTGGAAAGGCTTGAGATATCAGAAGAAGTGAAGTCATAAGGCCGTGGACATGGAATGAATGTCACGACACTAAAGAAAAGGCGCTCTGTCCCGACAAAGAAACAAAGTCACATTGTAAGAGATGTGTCGAGACTTAGTGAACTCGACCGTTGTAACAAAAGTAGCTTCATGTTGCTATGGTTACTCAAAGCTTAATTGTAATTTTTGATGTCGTGCGATGTAGATATTAAGGTCGCGACATAGAAATAAGTTGAACACGATAGGCTGTGGTCGCGATGAAACATATGTAACACCATACAGATTCATTAAGAAGTCAAACATACAAATGAAGTCGCAACAAGAAATCGTTGAGTGGAGATAAGACTCGTCGCGAACAAACTTTCCTCGGTCGCGTGGGGACAAGAATGCGCATAATATAAGAAACATTGTTGCAACAAGAACTGTCAGTGGAATGCCGCCGCTGACATAAAAACTGAGTCACGGCCACACCAAGAAGTCAGGCAACAGTCACCTAGAACACAATTATCGCGTTTAACAGCAATGTTCCAAGAACTACACATGAGAGGTTGCACATAGAATGACGTAATGACGTATCTTGCGTGACAAATTGTTAAAGAGCCAGTTAGTGACTCGCCGCTACGTAGGAAACTTTGCTCTTAAATGTAAAAATGTCATAAACAAATATCACCGTAATGTACTGCCGATGCCTAAATGTAGAACCGGCCAACGCTTGTAATTTTCGGGACCAATGAATGAGAATGAGATAAATTTCCCAAGATTCTCGAGCATCTTGAAGTTAAAGCTCACCTCCAATTTTAAAATTTAAAAGATTCAATATTCAAAGATTGCAACGTGCTGTATGTGAAGAAGTCCAAGAATTATGAAGAAAAGTCAGAGCAAGAAAACAAAAGCTTAGAGGGCTTAATACTCAAGGAATTGCCTCAATATCGGAAGATGCCGGTAAATCAAAAGGAAAGCCAGCTTATCGTCGTACCGTTTAACTAGGGTCAGAAGAGCAAAATTACAGGAGACTCGTAAATATAAAGAAGCACAATCTCCTGGTTCTTATAGAAGTTTGAAAGGAATTGGCCTATATCACCCTTCTTGCTATGCATAAGATTCTGTTGGAGGAGAATGCTAGAACTTCTGTACAACATCAGAGGAGGCTAAATCCAGTAATAAAAGAAGTAGTCATAAAAGAAGTGTTAAAATGGCTAAATGCAGGATTTATATATGCAATCTCAGACAGTCCTTGGGTGAGCCCAGTACATGTGGTTTCAAAGAAGGGAGGATTCACTATGATAAAAAATGAGAAGAATGAATTGATTCCTACAAGAATTGTGACAGGATGGAGAGTGTGTATAGATGATGAGTCAAAAACTCATTGAATTTTTAGTCCATTTTTATGATTGTTCTTACAATGTAATTACTTGCTTTATGCGTAAATATGTATCATTTTAATAAATTTTTGCTTTAAAATTATTGGCGTAAATGAAAATTCCACAAGGATCTTAAATGAAAATACCCAATCGTGTGAGGTCGACGTATAATCGATCGCTCACCATGTCGCATTTGGCGTCGTAATTGAAAAGTCGCGGTGCACAAAGGAGAAGTTATTGGCGACGTAAAGGGCTTCGCGAGATGGCAAATGTGTCCAGATCCGTGACTTCACCCGATCCGATCCACGGCCGCAGAAAACCATGGATCGGATAATGGATATGATATGGATAAAATCCGGTTTTTTTGAATGGATATGTATTGGATATGGATTTAAAGTAAGGTCATCCCGACCAAACCCAGATCATATCCCACCCCAAACGTGTGTAATATTTGAATTAATATTTGAATGTTATAATATCCGGAGCAATACAATATCAATTTAATTAGAATTTTGTAATAACACTTATATAATATGATATGATCTCACATTACTAATTCAAATATTTAATTGCCTATTTTTTAAAAAATCCCACTTAGTAAAGTTAGAAATGAATACAAAAATATAATAATGTAAACCCAAACCTAACAATAACATTGAAATTATAAATCTAGTCCTAATTGTAATTTGTGTAAATCCAAATTTAACATGCTAACTTCAGAAACCCTAACTTTAACACAGTAAATTTAAACTTATAACACCACAAACCCTAATTTGTTGATAAGCCTCATACGTCATACTTCGATCCACGCTCATTGTCCTTCCCAAATAACAAGTGGACTGACATATCTCTTCCAAGATGTTTCGTGCTTTCAGCCATTCTCGAATCACCCAAAGACTTGATAAGCCGCTGATACCATAGCCTCCGCTTGTATAAGAATTAAAACTTATGTGACTCCCTTAAACTCTACTGGCCCCATCCGTTTCTGCGGTGGGCAGATTGGCCGATTTGACCTCCTGAAAGGGGCAGGAAAGTCCCACAGCCGGCATCTTCCTGGCCTTCGTGCCTGGATTTTAGTCCCTAAACTCCTAACCTGAATGTAACACCACAAATTTAATTCCTAATATTGTAAATTTTAATTTTAACAATTTAAAGTCCAATCTAAACATCACTAACCCCAACTCTAATACTGGTCAAGTATAAATCTTAACTAACATAAAGGAGTGGTGTATGGAGGTATGTTATGCGGAAGAGATCAAACAGGAGTGGTTTTATGGAAGATAGCCTCATGCTTTTATTAGAAAATGAGCTCCTATACTTTGAAGTTGCCTAAAGCATAAGCATAAAAGCAAGCACCAATTTGCCATCTTGAAAAACTGGGCCAGGATGAGAAAAGAAAAACACTCATTCTCGATCCGTTGCTCAGTGAAATCTCAAACAGTTTTGTAGTTCGCATCACGCCGCACAAAAGCAACTTGTGATCATTCTCATAACATTCATGTTAGTGATTTGGTATTCTCGCTTTTTCTTTATTTTAGATCAGAGTAGCTGAATTTCCACAGACCCATTGTAATATAATATTGTGTTGCATTGTCTGGAACATTACCAATCAAAATTACATATATCATGTTCTGAATATTGAGATTCGATTCATCAGTTGTTTGAAGTTTTTAAATGTTTATATCTCATCATGCTTGTGCTTTGAATGCGAGATTCATCATGCCGTGTGTCAAAATATTAAGTCTAGTGTGAAACTCCATGAGTGAATCGAAAAATAATAATTATTTACGAATACCATAAAGCAAATGCGGAGAAATGTAAGTCAGCTCGCCGTTTTGTAGAATAAATATTAATATTTAATTTCTTATGATTGGTGTATGAAACATTTTGCCACAGCCGCTGATAATGAATTTTATTTTAGAAAATAGTAAATATTTAAGCCCTGAATTAAAACCAAATAAAAAAATAAAAAGAAAAAGTGGTGAGACCGTTTTTGTAAAAATTAGAAGTCGTGATACAAACTATCCTTAGTTTCATGTAGTAAACGATTTTCGCAATTTTTATTTCAATCATTCACTTAATTTTATTTCTGGTATCTTCAAAATTTGATTTAATCTGTTTGTAATACTTTTTTTAATTCCTTGCCAATTTATGCCTCATTCTTAGATTTTTTTTTTTTAATTATTGGTTTTGGTAAAGTAAATTGTAGGATGTAAAACAAATCAAGTTTTGGAATGTCCTTGGAAAATTCGGGCCCCGCACACCGTGATATGTTCTTCGAGCGAATAAAATTTTGTTGGAAACGACTTTAGAATGTCTCCATTGATTTTTTTTTCCGTGGATTCTGGTGACATCATGAATGAACTTTATTACATAAAATGTTGAGATAGATCTTTTTAGCAGAGTATTTTTCAAGTTACACCTGGCCAAAGGATCGATTCTGTGGATCCCATGAATCTTATTGCAATACGGTTTCCCTTTTTATTCGTTTTATTCTATTTTATTTCATTTTCTCTCATTCTTTCCGAAGCTTTCAATTTGAAAATTCAATTTGCCTCTCATTCTTCAAATTCCTTTTTACCTTTAAGCTCTGTGCTGAACTAATTATACTAGTTCTAGAAAATTCTCATTTTGGGTTTGAATACGACAAAAGTAGTTGATTTGTGATGTTTTATTTAAATCCTTAGACTTTAGTTTATATTCCCAAATTTTATGAATCATGGAAGTTGGAGAATTAGTGTCATAGGTTATCAAAATATGTCTTAGTGTCGCATGGACAAACTGGATATCCTGCGGGAGAATATCCAACTGGCGACAGGTATTAAGTGGATTTGGATTTTTTTATCCGTAGTATGTGGAGCGAGAGTTATTTTATTTAGGGATCGTGATATGGATTTGAAAACCGATCCAAATCCGGGTCCCATGCCATCCTAGCTTCAAGTAGTGATTCTTATGTCATGACACCCTCCGCTTGAGGCTCGCGACAATAAAAAAGAAAAACAATTATGGTCAGCGAACAGACAAGTGGATGCTCGGGATGGGCACCTGAGCGGTCACACCAACAATAGGCTAAGTCACGCAATAAAGAATCTCAAGTCACAACTACGATGCTCAAACAAAGTGCCTTCGTACATGACGGCAAAAACTTGTTTGAGACCTTCAGCGACGTATGAAACTCTAAAAAGACGAGTAATGTCGCCACATGCTTTTGAGGTCGCTGGCACCTAAAGAAGATGGCTGCCGGACGAATAGAGAAATGCACGATGCCGCACCGTAATTAATCGCTGAATGGACTTACAACAAAGTTCCGCTAATTTCAAAGTTATGTTACAAAAAGATATAGCTGGAGCTCTAAATCAAGGTCAGAACCAGGTATTCACGCCGGCCATCGCTTGGCGGTCGCCATGCGTATGAAACATACTGCAACAGCTTTTATCGACACACTCAAACCCGCCGCAACGTTTCATCGTCGTAAATGTAAGAGATAGACCGAGGCAGATCGATATTCAGAGATAAATGAGGCTTGGATCATTTCGAAACGCCATTGCCAGAACGTGTGAAACCGCACACATCACAAATCACCACGGTAACTTTAATCGGATATAATTATCAGTAACGAATATATCCCAACAAAGATCACACATCGATGTTAACTATGTCAACGCATAGTTCATATATCCCAAAGGCGTTAACAGACCATCAGAATGGAACAGTAAGAATCACAGACTGGGGTTGAAACAGAGGTCATAACGATAGCCATGATGGTCACATACTTTTGAGGTGAATACGGAATCGTAAATGATTAAAGAATTACTGGCGTCGCGCACTCCACGACCACATCGCACAAGAAATGCTTAATTAAATAGTTTTGAGTCACGACTGGCTTAAAAGCTCAAGACAACCGAATGATGCCCAACATGAAAGAGAAACTCGCATCGCAGCCGTATGAGGGAATGCCATTGCAACAGAGAGCGCGAGGTCGGTAAACATCAATCGGTGTCACTTACATCACCCCGGAAACAAGAAAGCGGAGGTGTCGCGAACTAGAATTTCGTGATTGCAACTACCGGTGGTCAATGGCTAAAGAATTCATGTCACGCAACACCAATCAAATGCAACTGTTAAAACATGTCGCCAATAGGAAAGTTACCGTGCGTCGCTCAACAATTGCAAGGCAACGCAAATTTAGCGGACGCCGCAAACTAGCTCTCAAGTGCTCACAATGGACTTAACAAACTCAAACAAGACACTCTATGTTCGCACTCAAAAATGAATCTATTTTTATTTTAGAGAAAACCACCTGTAGCCTCGAATTAGGCCTAATTTCTCTCAAGATTGCAACAAAAGATGTTTTTAAAGCCCGCTTTTTTCTAAACCCATTTTCTAGAGGGAGGAGGAGGAAGACTTTAACAAAACGTGAGTATTTTAGAATAGATTTTTTTTTTTTTTTTTTCTTTCCTTTTTCTGGATTTGAACCAGTAATCTGCTAGAATGTAAAAGCTAGATTTAATTTTTATTCCCTTTCATATACGGCTCGAATTAATCTAAGTTCAAACAAATTTTTGGAATTTGTTTCTTCAGTGAATTATAACTACAAAGGATGTTCTTGGATCAACACTCCATCAGATCGTGATTCTAAATTAAGAGCACAACTCACTGATTGGATTTATTGTTAGTTACGTGACTCGTGATGAATTAGAGAGAAATCATCCTGATTGAACTCTATTTGGTTGATGTGTTATTGAATGGATCTGCCTCAAATAAGAGATCGTAACACCTCCGCAAGGTGTGATCCCCGGCCTCGATTTTCAAACCCTTGAGTGCCACTGCACGGGAGATTCCCGAGAGCTTCGGAACATTCATCTCTCAAGGGTATGCGACCACCACTGAAGAACTGATCAGCCCTAAGAGTTCACTTGGGGACACTCGCTCACCTCATAATCACGTCGTGGAGGGAATATTAACAATTTCCATCAACTCCAGATCAACTCAACTTTGGCTGGAAAGCCCCGAACTCCTTGTGTTAGTTGAGATTCAATCAATGGAATGAAATATCCAATTAGCATTTTTAAAGATGAGTCAAACAATCAAGTTGTAGAAATTTTGCAACAACCTTTACTAAAAGCAAGAGGATCCTGATATAGCCCCAAGAAATGGGCACAGCTAATGAGAAAGAAAATGCCCAGATCTTGAGTTGGCATTGTGCAGAGCACTAGTAATTGTAAAGACTCGTCTCTCGTAGAGAAGTGGACCTGGAAGCCAAAGGCTGCCACATGGAATCATGAGAATCCAAACGCATTGTTAGCATCTGAGGAAACCAACCAAATGACAAACAAAACAATGCAACATTGCGCGAATCATTACTCACAAAAAGACTTTCTTGATAGTGTTCACTTCGCTCAGAACCATTCACCCCCAATATATCATTTGTTATTAGTCGCACACCAACACAATTGTCCACTTCTTTTACCCTTTAGGGGTGTAATCTCTCAGAACAATTGGTTTTCAGACGTCGAGAAAACCCGCTTCACACAGAGTTTCGGGCCAGTACTGATCTCGAGTAAGCTGTAAGTAGTTGAACTCTTTTCAAATTCTCACCTGTAATCTCCATGGGAATGATATCCTGACTTACATCTAATTTTTAATACTTTGAATTAACTTTTTCGGCACTCAGTAAAGTCAATAAGTAGACTAAACCACACAATTCCGTAATATAAAATCCGCTTATTCATTTTTCAAACAACTTATTCAACTTTGACATAACATCGGAGAATGTGAGGCTTCTGTGATAAGTTAATTGAGTGGTTTAGTCTATATCTTCATAGACAAACAATAAACTTACAGCAGGAAATCTTAACACTACTACCGTAGCGACCATTATCTTCTATCTTCATTGACCGTGATGCTGGGCTGTGTTAGCAAGACACTCCCATTACTGTTTTCTTGATGGATATTCTGGTTACAACTAGATTGTAATAGCCTCAGAGGATCAAGAGAAATCAACATTTACATGTCCTTATGGAACCTTTGCTTTTAGAAGGATGCCATTTGGATTATGTAATGCTCCTGCCACCTTTAAGAGATGTGGCAATGTCTATATTTTCCTCGAATCTGGGTGGAGTTATGCTGGCAGGAAATATTCATGGATGACTTCGCCTTATGGATCCGATTTTGATGATTGCTCAGCAAACCCTAGAAACAAGATTTCGCAGGTTCCAAGACAATAATTCAGTTTTAAATTGGGAAAATGTTTGGCTTCATGGTAACTGAAGGTATTGTTTTGGGGCACAAGATTTCACATTGATTAAGAGACCAAGCAAAGATTTCTATTATAAAACTCTCATGTCACCTTACAACAGCGTTGAAGGAATAAGCTTCCCGACATGTCGATTTTTAAGGTAAGATTCATTAAAGTTTTTTCAAAATCTCCGTGGTATCAGGCATCGCCGAAAAAGATGCAAATTTTGATTTTGATGAATCGGCAAATATGTACGAGGAAATTAAACCAGATTAGTATTAAGCCCCCCATGTATGTTGACACTAGACCTAAATAATGAATTTGAAATTATTTTTCGCGAAGCAGCGACATGCAATGTATTTATCGGGGACGTAAAATGAAAAGATATTCAAAGTCATAGATTGCGCCCCAGCAAAACATTCAATGAGGCACAAGAAAACTACTCCACCACACAGAAAGAGATGCTAGCAATGGTATTTGCTTGTGAAAAACCTTGTGCCTTATATGTAACACCTCAAATTATACCCTTAATCGCTATAACATGTTTAGTATAATAAAAAATAAAAGTATATTTTAAAATAAAGATAAAAATAAATAAGCAAGAACCCTAAGAATTAATACAAAGTTAGCGGTAAAGTCTATGCCAAAGTAGGAATATGCATAAGTTAAGAACAATAGAGAAGATGAGAGGCTAATGTAAAATATCATAAATTGATTGGCAAATATTAGGAGAGTTAGAGGACCAAATAAATAAAGTGCTGATAAAGATCGTCACGACAAGCACTAAAATAAATATCTCATTTCGTCTCTGAGAAAGAGAGCAAAACTGGATGAGAGAGAAAGGTGGTTAAGAGAAGAGAAGAAAGAAGGAAGGGAAAAAAGCATGCATGAAAAGAAGATCACAAGATGATTCTGGGTATTTTAAGTCTAGTGTTCAGATGGATTCGAGTATGGTATTTGTCTAGCTCTGGCATAGAAAGTATGGATACATGGTTTGAACCTCTCATTTTGTGTACGGGTTGGGCCTTGGAAACCCCCAAACCTTTCTTGTTGTGGTCGAAGCTGAAGAAGAGCTCTAAGGCTCCTCTATATGTGTTTTAGGAAAGATCTGGTTGAAATTTGAACCAAGAAAATTTCTCTATTTTTGATCACACGCATTAGCCGGACCTTAGAAATGATTTTTAGGTAAGAAATGAAAGTGAATTCAAGGAGTCCTTCTCTGCAAATTGTAGCCATATCAATGAACTTGATGTTAGGCTTTTGAATTTCTCAATTCGAACCTTTGTAGCCCAAGTTATGACCCTTTTTCCATGAATAGTGCACCACCGCATGCTTTTACGCTGGGACTGAACTCGCCACTTCGACCAGACAGTCACGGCCATCACCACCACCGTTGATCACGCGCACGACCAAACTTCGAAAAGCGTCATAACTTTTCTGTCCAACTCGCTTCAGGTGTTCTTTAGACTTCTATGGAAAGCCCATTGAGTCAAGAATCCATTCATGTGCCTGTGGAGGGACAATAGTGAGCTCGACGTGCGAAGCTTCAGCTCGCCATCCAGGTCACCGGGTCAGGGTTTTGACCATGTAGACCTCCTAACCTCTTGAATGTCATAACTTCTTCGTCCGAACTCCGTTTCAAGCCATTCTATAAAGTCCATCGAAATAAGAATCCATCCATATATAGCATGATAAAAGTGGAGCTCACATTAGGTCTAGAAATTATGAAAAATAGTAAGCATATGTGGTAATCATACTTATTCATGCATAATATGAGATATGTACTGAACATAAAATACACACCTGTGGATTATGCAGTTCACTTAGAACCCCAAAGAGAGGGATAGATGCAAATGCCCATGTAGGATTATATATTAAGTACAAAGATACGCTTATAGAGATATCGAGGTGTCCGTTTGGGTCGATAACATAGATCCCGTTTTGATCATTACATGATGCATGTGTCAATGCCTTGTAATAAAGGATGATACCTCTTCGCATATACGCCGCTGGGGTCACATATTACATGGCATAGTCACTGCCTCGTATGCTGATATTACCTTCGTATATACAAATAGGAGACTGTCTCAGATGCTGGATAGTGTACCTTCGGGTACACATAGCGCTTATTTCCCCGTGATCCAGCTTTCAAGGTATTTTCTTTCTGTGTGACATGAATCATAAAAGTGAAATATGCTATATGCAAATGAAATGTAAAAAGAATATATATATGATATGAGAAGCATAACACTGCTATGTACGATAGTACACAATATAAGAACAAGAAGTAAAGTACAAGATGACATGAAAAGTATATGAAATATGATAAGAAATGAAACATGTTGTGAAAAAGTATATAACTGAGAAATGATAAGTATATGTAAATGTTATATGTGTCATAAGTATATGCATTTGTATAGAAGTGTGGAGACCCACAATAGAGGTCATCCATATATATTAATTCCCACTAAGCGTAAAGCTTAGCACGGGTGTTTTCATCCGTAGGCATAAAAAGAGAACCAGAGATTGGCGATGAACCATCAAGAATAAATGCCACGATCACTAAAGCCTACTAGAAATATCTTGGTCTATTTTGTATATGTAATTTTGTTTATTTTGTAAACAATGTAACATTGTAATGTTGAACACTTCCATATATGGAGCTTGTATGATATTTTTGGTAACTACGCGCTGTATCATAATACAAGCAAATGTTTAACATTGCATGAATGAACAAAACTTTAGAGGTGCTATAAATTAAAAACATATAGCAGAGAGGATATATATATATATATGTTATATATGCAGAGAGAGGAGTAGCAAGAGATGATGATCATCGCCGACACCGTGCCAGTTGGGGTGTCACAGATTAGGTTGGTATCTGGAAAGATCCTGATTTCGCCGACCCGCCTAATCTGCCGATCAAAGAAGGTGCCACTGATTATATATTAGGGTCCCATGTTGTGATACACACTAATCATGCTGCAATTAAACATCTAATGGCAAAGAAAGATGCCAAGCCAAGACTGATTAGGTGGGTGCTACTGCTTCAAGAGTTTGATCTTGAGATCAAGGATAAAAAGGGTAGTGACAATGTGATAGCAAATCACTTGTCTAGATTGGAGAGGAATACCGGAACGTAAAAGGAATAGAGATAGCGTAAATTTTTCCGGCGAGCAACTCTGGCGTTATCGGCGACAAAACATCCTTTGGTATGCAGATATGCCGAATTCATTTAGCTATGAAGTCGGGCGCCATTTTGAATTCGGCCACTAGCAGAGGAGGAAATTAAGAACCTGGAGCAAATTATGGGATGGACCACCATCAGATGTAAGAGGAGCAGACATGATCATAAGGAGAGATGTGTTCTAGAACGGTCAATGTGGTGGTTAAGTGGAGAAATGTCATGCATTACCATATGGGAGGACACTTTGCAGGAGACAAGACGCCAACCCGTAGTACCTAATCGGATTTTATTGGCCTACCTATTCTGAAGACTATTTTTGAATGGGTAAACATTTTGATGCTTGTTAGAGAATGAGAAACTTGGCAGAAGAAATGAAATGCCCTTGCAAAGGAAATTAAGTGGTGGTAGATTTTATGTATGGAATAGACTTTATGAGACCTCTTTCCCATCATCATTTGGCAATATGTACATCCTCCTCAGTCAGGATTGCGTAACCAAATAGGTGCAAGCAACAGCTTGTCCTGCAAAATGGTTTGCCATCACAAAGGGTTGGTTGCTGCCAAAGAAACATTTGAGCGCATTTGGGAGCACCCGTAACAATCATCGTTGATGAGGGAAGCCATTTTAAAATAAAGTTTTTGCAAAACTCAAGGAGCGCATATGGAATCAAACATCTACGGGATTAGCTTATCATCCTCAATCAATGGCAGATCAATTTCCTCTTAGTCGAGATCAAGAAAATTTCCGGAGCAGTGCTAGTTAATGCAATCGGGAGGATCGTCTATAAAACTGGATGATGCACTATGGGCATATAGAACTACTTACAAAACCCCATTGAGTCAAAGTCCCCCATACAGAATTGTATGTGTGGAAAGCTTTGTCATCTCCCTAGAATTGGAATACAAAAAGCCATGTGGGCCATCAAGTGAAATTGAATTTGCACTTTCTGCTGCAAAGGAAAAGAGATTATTCCCTAAACGAATGAACTAGGAAGAGTCTTATGAAATGGTAAGCTTTTATGAAATTGCCAAAATCTATAAAGAAAAGACTACAGGTGACATGATCAAAAGATCTGCAAGGAGAGAATTCAAGGCAGAGTGAAACAAGTTCTTCTTTATAACTCAAAGCAAAAGTTATTCCAAGAAACTAAGTCAAGATAGAGTGGAGCTTGTATATATTTTGTAATCCGATGCTACAAAATATAATACAAGTTAAATGTTTAACATTATATGAATGAACAAACTTAGAGGCTATAAATTAAAAACATATATATATATATATATATATATATATATATATATATATATATATGACACCATCGCTTCTCTACACGGTGCCGTTAGGGTGTCACGGTATTAGTTGGTATCGGTTATCTCTTGACGGGTTCGACTCGCCAATCGGGTCAGATCAAAGAAGGGGTGTCACATTATATATTAGGGTCCCATGTTGTGATACACACTAATCATGCTGCAATTAAACATCTAATGGCAAAGAAGATGTCAGCCGCATCGCATTAAAGCGTGCTATCGCTTCAAGAGTTTCGATCTTTGGAGTGATCAAGGATAAAAAGGGTAGTGACAATGTGATAGCAAATCAATTTATCTAGATTGGGAGAGAATAGATGAAATTCAGAAAAGGGAAATAGAGGCAGAATTTTTCCTCGATGAGTGCCTCTTATGTTATCAAGACAAAACACCTCCCGGTATGTAGATATTGTGACCATTTAGCTATGAAGTCATGCCATTTGAATCATTTCATTAGCGTAGAGTGAGAAATTAAGAACTCCACAGATATAAGGGATGACCACCATCAGATAAGAGGAGCAGATATGATCATATGAGATGTGTTCTAGAAACAGTAACAAGGTGTGAAGCATGAGAAATTTCATGCATTACCATATGAGTATACTTTGCGTGAGACAAGCATGAATCTTAAAATTCTCAAATCAGATTTATCAGTCACTCATTCAAAGACTATTTTGGAATGGTGAAACATTTCACGCCAGAGAATGAGAAACTTAAGTAGAAGAAAAATGAAATGCCCTTGCAAGTGAATTATGGCGGTAGATTTTCATGTATGGGGAATAGACTTGCTGACCTTTCCCCATCATCATTTGACAATATGTACATCCTCCTTAGTTGTGGATTATGTGTAACCAAACAGGTGGAAGCAACAGCTTGTGTCCCAGAATGATGCCATCATTAAAGTGGGTCGGGTTTATACAAAGAAACATTTTGAGCTGTATTTGGCAGACCTGCATCAACTCATCATGATGAGGGTGCTATTTAAACAAAGTTTTCGGTAAAACTCATGAAAGTAAATATGGAATCAAACATCTCGAATAGGGAGCCAGCCATCATCTCACCTGGGGTCTGGATGACCCAAATTTCCTACTGGGAGACTCGCTTAAAAATTTGAGAAAAAAATAGTTACCGCAATCAGAGACCGCCTATAAATCGATACGCACTACGGGTGAAGAGAAATCATTTATTAAAATCTCCTGCACTCTAAATGCTGTTCTATATGTGGTCTGTATATGAAAGCCTCAACATTCCAGACTGAATACAGCCATGTGGCCAACATGAAATTAATCACTCAAGTCGTGAAAGGAAAAGAGATTACCCCTAAATTTTCTGAATGAATTGGAAGAGCCAGGTGAGCTCTGAAGCCAGAAAATGCCAAAACGAGAAATAAAAGGACTTCAAGAGGTAGTTACATCAAAAGATTCCTTATAGAGAATTCAAGGTGTAAGAACAAAGTTTCAAGTACAACTCAAAGCAAAGTTATTCCCGTGAAAACCGGAAGTGTTTCAAGAGTGAGGCGGTCCATGGCACGTTGCTAGCAAGTACACCTCGAAGCAAAGAATAATACGCTATCTAATCCCCGAGGCAGCCCCGCGTAAAAGGCTTCAAAGATTAAAACATTATCTCGGAGGAAGCAATGAAGGAAGCTGCATCCTGCATTTGGAAAAGAGAGAAGGAAATTACCGGGGGGGAACCGAAGACACTTTGCGCTCGTGTCTAGCTAAGGACATTAAATCTACATGTACTTCTCAGGCAACCCAAGCAGAGTCTCTATTTTTTTTTTTTTGTTAACTTAGAGTGCTTATTGATTACTTTTATGATTTGGAAGTTTTACCTTAGATTGTGTTAGTAAGTTTGTTAGGAAATTTACCATTGCTAAAAATGTTTTTAACATTTAATGTGCTAAGATGAATTGGAATCTAACAATTATTTAAGGCACACTCGCCAAACTCGACTGTGCGTAAAAACAATACTATGGGGAGTATTTATCTCTACATTTATTATAGATAACAATGCATGTTGAAGTTTAAGAAAATTTTGACATTTGCAGCTTAATGATTTAATAATTTCAAGTACCGTAGTGCTTAAAACATATTTCTTTGATTGAATATTTGGATGCAAATGATTGTTGTTCACTATTGAATAAAATGAAATTCTGTTGTTATAAATGTTCTCATGTTTGAATTGCATCATTGAATTTGTGAGGGATTAGCCGAATGTGTAGTTGGTGGTTTAAACTTGTAGACATTTGAGGAATCAAATCTTTGTCGCGACATTTGAAAATTCGGTCGAGACATCACTTATTATAACAAGATGAAAAACTTGTTGTGACCCTGATTTGCATGTTGCAACAAACTTTTAGGCACAATGTTGACAAAAGAATGTCGCGACATACTTCCTTTTATGCCGCAAGATAAAATAATTGTAATCAATTGAAAGAAAGGAATTTAATGTCGTGACAGACAAAGAATAAACAAGGCGCATACGTCTCAAATTGAATGATTGAAAGAATGCGTCGCGGTTGATTGTCTCAATGTCGCGACATACTTTTCTATGTATAGATACATAGACGCCGGACAAGATTTGGCGTCGCAAATGTGATTAAAATCGTGAGATCCAAAGTTTCGTCGCGACATGAATGTTTTGAGAATAAAGGTCGGTATAAATTCTGAACACCGGAAAAGTCCCAAGATAAATCTTGGCCAGCTAAGTCTAAAGGCTGGGCTTCATGGTGACCTAGCCATTAATTGGTCGCGATAAACGAAGAAAGAAACATTCGCTATCAATCATTAATCAAGAGTGTTTCGTAAACTGAAAGGCCACTTCTTTCCAATTGCCTCACATCATTCATACTCTCACACAAATCCCACTTTCTTCCTCTCTTCTCGAATTCTCAAAACCTAGGACTTCAAATAACCTAAAGTCCCCTAAAATCCAGAGCCTTAAAATGCGTAACTCCTAGAACTCTAGTCCCAAATCTCAATGAGATGATGGCGTATCATGTTAGCAAACTGTTAGAAATTTTGGTCATTTCATAAAAATGTTTTTAATGATGACAGAAAGATGGGAATGGAATCAACGCTTATTTTAAGGCACGCCGCCTCAAACCGACCAGTAAATTGTATTACACAAGGGGGAGTATTTGGCCCCTACATTTATAGATAACAATGCATGGTTGGAGTTTGGGTTAAAATCTTGATGATTTTAGAGCTTAATGATTTATAACTTTCGGGCATCGAGTGCTGAATACTTTGATTGAATATTTTGATGCAAATGATTGTTATTCATCATTGAATAAAATGAAATTTTGTTGCTATAAATGTTCTCAGCCGCTCGAATTGCATCATTGGAATCAGGAGTGGAATGGCTAGAAGGTGGTTTAAACTTAGGTGACATTTGAGGAATCCAAATCTTGTAGCGACACCTTGAAAATTCTGGCCGGAGATATCACTTGCTTATAACAAGAGCTGAAAAGCTTCATAAAAGGACTCGATTTGCATGTTGCAACAAATCTTTTAGTACAATGTTGACAAAAGAATGTCGTGACATACTTCCTTTATAAAAAATACAAATACCAAGACCAAATCGAGTTGTTAATTTAATGTCGCGGACACGCAAAGAATGCAATTTTGGCACACAATCTCCCAAATTCGGAATGATTGAGTTGTTCGTTCGCTGAGCCAGTCTCAATGTCATACATAGTTTCTTCGGTAGTATAGATATACATGTCGTGCACAAGATTTCATGTCGCAACAGTGATTGTAACTCAGATCCCCAAAGTTTGAGCGCGACGTGAAATGTTTTGGCAACGCATCGTTCACCGAATTTCGAAAGTCAAGGCAGATAAATTCCACAGCTTAAGTCTTAAAGGTTATCGTCGTGGCGGACTCAACATTAATTGTCGTAAAAGTGATAAATAAAGAGAAAGCTCATCTAGCTATTGAATCATTAACTAGCGAGCAGCGAAACCAAAGCGCCAATTTCTTCAATTTGCCGCCATCATCCATACTTCTCACACAAATCCCACTTTCTTCCCTTCGAATTCTCAAACCTTAGATCAAAGAACCCCAAAACTCAAATCCAAAGTCGTAATGGCAACCTTAACTCATCTCAAATCTCAATGAGATGATGGCGACATGCAAAGGGTGTGAACGAAGGTTCATCCTGAACTGCCGAAACAACCCCAAATAACTAAGTGTGGAGGAAATCAACCAAGTCCCAAAATAAACAAAGTGAAAAGAAAAACGGTGAGCAAAGCAAAGTCAAGCAAAATAAAGTGAGCCGAAGAGCCAAAATGCATTCATCCTCACATGAAGCTTACCTTTTCTTAGGAGGGAAAATCCCTGTTTTGGCTAAAGGATTTATAGTGAGAGAGGGGTTTTAGCAAGTTCAGTCTCACCCTTTATAAGACAATTGGCAGGAAAAGGGCTTGAGTTTGTTTTCAGACTACACAAAACCACCTGGTTTTACTCGCAGAGTTTGAAGAACCTTTACGCCAACATGGCGTGAGTATTTGTTAGCTATTCCTCAGTATATGCTCAGGTGTATGGTTCGATGGGCCAGTGATCACCTGAGGTAAGCCCAGATCAAAGATCCCCAAGAATGATTCAAGTACAAGAAACCACTGAAAGAGTCTAATCATAGGAAGTTGATTTGTGAATTTCCTTGATGGTCTGCGAAGTGTTCTTTTGAGCTCAACAAAGAAGAACCCCACTAATCACTAATGAGGCTCCCCACAGAAACTATGTTTTTATTTCACGTCATCATCATACCCAATCGCCACCAAGACACAGTGAGCAGTAGTCATCATCTTTCAGTGCCCCGTTTAAGGATGGCCAGTTTGGATGTTTGGAACATAATTGGAAATCATTTATCGTGAGCTCTAGAAAATGTGGAAAGGGACTCCGATCCCCATCTAGCAATGATCACCAAAACGATCTCGCAAAGTGAGTTCATGGGGTGTATAGGTAGAGAAAGGAACCTCGCTCCTAAGGTTTCTCCTTTCGACCCAGCACGGTGGTGGTGGTGCCAAATGTCCAGCCAACAAAAAGAGGGAAGGAGATGGAGGATTACCTAAGCAGGCGTCAAGAATTTGAACAAAGATAAACAGTAACGTCGTGCCAAGAGGTCGCGGTCAGACGCCAATCTTGAGTCGGGATTGTGGTCAATAATGTAACTTTTCTTGTCGCTAATGTGAGAATCGCCGGTTCAAAGGTTTCTAGGTTGCTATTATTACTTTATGTCAGCGTAGTCAAAGCCAGGTCAGATGTTTCCGTCGCCACTGTATCGCTTTGAAGTCACGCATAGTGTGGGCCAAACGAGAGGTTTTGTAAGTTACATGGAGCTGTTCCACGCGACGCAGCAATTTTATGCTCCAAATAAGGGTAAAGAGAAATTATAACGCCATGGTGATTTCGGGTCGCGACATACCGCCACGACAAAAGTTCACCGCCCACGATTAGTCGGCGCCGAGACCATGTATGCTACGCATCAGGATGCGTTCTACTGATAGAAGCGCAGTTGGTTGTAATCGTGAGCTTAATGCATTCTTGACGTAGCTTGAGGTTCCCATGTCACGACCGACATTCTTAGGTCACTTAACGAAGTTTGGCTCACATGGCGTCGCAGTCACATGACAAATGCCGCATTTAGTTCTGCGAAGACCGTTCTGGCGCCATAAAGGAGTTAAACATCACCCCGGGGCGCTGCAGATAAAGTTGGTAAGGGCGGTATCGCAAGTATAACGCGAAGACACGAGTCGGGCGCAAGACACGATGGGCGGACGCCAAAGAATGTGTGCGAATTGGTCCCGCCGCCACAAACTTGTCCACACCCAAAAAAATCTACCCTGGATTTGGGGCGTCAGATGTTCATCACCATTAAAAATGTAAAGTAAATG